>AWOL01S0034927.1:5451-25619 GCA_000715115.1 Nicotiana otophora
TAACCTCGGTGAAGTAGTGACGAGGCTAGGACAAGACACCCACATATAACCTGAACAATATAATCCTGCTAGTGGCAACAACAGTAAATAAAGAAATAATATAGAAATAAAAGGAAGGGAACATACAGTGGGAAAATACGACATAAGAGTGACAATAATGAAAACACAGACTTAAACCGAAAGTCCTTAAACGAATTGAGCAATTAAAACAGCAAGGAAAACTGCACGGCATCACCCTTCGTTCTTTTACTCTCAGTCTCACCAAATAAAGAAATATAACGGCACGACATCACCCTTCGTGCATTAAACCTCTCATAATATACACGGCATCACCCTTCGTGCTTTACACTCTTCCTCACAGTATAAATAATGCATACACGACATCACCCTTCATGTTTTACACTCTTCTTAACAATATAAATAATGCATACACGGCATCACCCATCGTGCTTTACACTCTTCCTCACAATATAAATAATGCATGCACGGCATCACCCTTCGTGCTTTACACTCCTCCTCACCAATCACAAAATCAATAACAACGGATAGATAAGAGTATCATAAAGAAACCAGTATTTTACCCATAATCAATAGCACAATGTAATCTCAAACTTGAATCAATATTCGAAAGTTACCAAATCTTTGTGAAACAAGATATGAGTAATCCATTAGTTCAAATAACCCGATAAGCATGGATAGTAGAATTTAAGTCTACAAAATAGACAACAATAGAATTTCACTTGCATGCTATGACTCGACAACGACGCATAGATGTTCGTCACCTCACCTATACATCATATTTAACAACCAAACACGTAGCAAATGAACACATAATACCTATTCCCTCAAGCCAAAGTTAGACACGACACTTACCTCGCTCCGAAGGCCACTTAATTCCCAATCACAACTTACCACTCGCATCTATTTAAAAATGACTCAATAATATCAAATATTGCTAAAGGAATCAATTATATGGCATAAGTTATTTTCCCCAAATTTTCCTCCAAAAAATCGAAAAATCGACCCCGGGCCCACTTGGTCAAAACCCGATGTTCGGACCAAAATCCATTTACCCATTCATCCCCTAGCCCGAATATATAATTTATTTTGGAATCCGACCCCAAATTGAGGTCTAAATCCCCAAATTTCCGAAATCCCTAGTTTCTACCCTAACCCCTAATTCTACCATGAAAACTCTAGATTTTATGTTTAAAATTCAAGAAATGTAATGGGTAATTGAAAGAAAATGGTTTAGAATCACTTACCAATACTTTGGAGAAGAAATGACTCTAGCAAAATCGCCTCACACCGTTTGGTTTTTGAGAAAAATGAATTTTTGGCTAAAATCCCGTTTTTGGATTATGTTAAGTTCTGGGTGACAGTGTTCATCGCGTTTGCGAAAGCACTGTTTCGTTCGCGAAGGGTACTAGCTGCCAAGCCTTCGCATTCGTAAGACCCAGCTCGCATTCGTGATGGTTACTCCCCATGCACTTCGCGTTCGCGAGGCATTGCTCGCATTCGCGAGGCATTGCTCGCGTTCGCGATGAAGGAACAACTGACTCCCCCTCCCCAATGCCTAACACAATGCGTTCGCGATGGGCTTGTCGCATTCGCGAATGGTAACTTCCCCATCGCTTCGTGCTTGCGACCAAGCCTTCGTGTTCACGAAGAAGAAACCCCTGCCTCATCAGTTTACTCTTCACGAACGCGAAGAAGGACATGCCAGAACCCAAACTCTGCAGAAAATACCACATTTCCAAAGTCCAAAACATCCTGTGGTCTATCTGAAACTCACCCGAGCCCTCGGGACTCCAAACCAAACATGCACACAAGTTTACAAACATCATACAAACTTGCTCGCGCGATCAAATCGTCATAATAACACCTAGAACTCTAAATGTAGCACCAAATCAAATGAAATTCTCAAGAACACTTTAAAGTTACTATTTTCTCAACGGGACATCCGAATCACGTCAAATCAACTCCGTTTCTCACCAAATTTCACAGACAAGTCTTAAATATCATAATGAACCTGTACCGGTCTCCGGAACTAGAATACGGACCCGACACTAATAATGCCAAACATCAATCAATTCTTAAAAATAATTAATTTTCAGACTTTTAATTTTCATCAAAAATTTATAACTTGAGCTAGGGACCTCCAAATGCGATTTCGGGCATATGTCCAGGTCCCATAATTTGATACGGACCCACCAGGATCGTCAAAACACGGATCCGAGGCCGTTTTCCAATAATATTGATCAAAGTTAACTAAAATCAACTTTTAAGGATAAATTCTTATTTTCATTAGTTTTCAACATAAAAGCTTTCCGGAAACTTGCCCGGACTGCGCACGTAAATCGAGAAAAGTAAAAATATGATTTTTAAGGCTTAAGAGTGCAGATTCGAGTTCTAAAACATAAGATGACCTTTTGGGTCATCACAGTCACACAATAATGGAACTGCACCTTCTTTGAAGGAACCACACCAAATTCAGTGAAGAACTTTTTTATCCATACAGCTTCCTTAGCAGCTTCACTAACTGCTATATATTCTAGTTCAGTCACTAAATTAGCTACTGTAGCCATTTTGGAACTTTTCCAACTTACTGCACCACCATTTAAGGTGAATACATAACCAGAAATAGATTTGCTATCATCTTTATCTGAAGAGAAACTTGCATCAGTATAACCTTTAAGTTTCAACTCAAAATCTTCATAAATGAGGAATTGGTCTTTAGTCCTTCTTAAGTACTTAAGAATGGTCTTCACCACCTTCCAATGTTCCTCACCAGGATTTGTCTGATATCGGCTAGTCACTCCAAGTGTATAAGCCACATTAGGACGTGTACATGTCATAGTATACATGATAGCTCCTACTGCACTAGCGTATGGGATCCTACTCATGCATTCTCTCTCTTCAAATGTTTTAGGACAATCCACCCCACTAAGAGTAATTCCACTGCCTATCAGTAGATAGCCTCTTTTGGAATTATCCATGTTATGCCTTTTCAAAATGGTATCAATGTACAAATACTGGGAAAGTCCAAGCGGCTTCCTCGATCTATCTCTATAGATCTTTATTCCTAATATATAAGTTGCTTCTCCCAAGTCTTTCATGGAGAACTGTTCAGATAGCCAAATCTTGGTACTTTGCAATGCCAGTATGTCATTCCCTATGAGCAATATATCATCAACATACAGTATTAAGAATATAATTATGCTCCCACTAACCTTTTTGTACACACAAGGTTATTCTTCGCATCTAACAAAATTGAACTTATCAATTATCTTGTTAAAGCGAATATTCCAACTTCGCGAAGCTTGCTTTAGTCCATAAATAGATCTTTGTAGCTTGTAAATTTTATTATGATTAGACGGAGATGTAAAACCTTCAGGTTGTGTCATGTACATATCCTCTTCTAGCTCACCATTAAGGAAAGTTGTTTTCATATCCATTTGCCATATTTCATAATCATAGTATGTTGCTATAGCAAGCAAAATCCGAATTGATTTGAGCATTGCCACGGGTGAGAAAGTCTCGTCATAGTCGACTCCTTCTTTCTGACGATATCCTTTGGCAACAAGACGAGCTTTGTAGGTCTCCACCTGTCCGTCTGCTCCAATCTTTTTCTTAAAAGTCCATTTACAACCTATAGGTTTTATATCCTTTGAAGGTTCAACTAAAGTCCATACTTTATTTTCCTTCATGGATTCCATTTCGGATTCCATGGACTTTTGCCATTTCTCATAATCAGAACTTTGTATAGCCTCTTCATAGGTCTTAGGGTCATCATCATTATGATCAACCTCATTTGATATATCATCTTGTACCATTAGATTTAATCTAGTTGGTACATGACATTCTTGTGTAGACCTTCTAAGAGGTGTTTGTACAACTTGTTCACCTTGTGCTGGATTTGGTTGTAATTTTGGAACTGGTTCATTAACCTGTTCATGAACTATATTTGGTTCTTGAACTTCAACCGGTGAAGATGGCAACCTCCTTGTCAACTTCAAAACATCAAATAAAGGTTCTTCAACTTGTGTCTCATGATCTTGATTTTGTGTTGATTCATTAGTTTCTTGAACTTCATCAAGTTTTGTTTCTCTACTATAATTTCCTTCCAAAAGAAACTCCCTTTCTAAAAAGGTTTCTCATCTAGCCACAAACACTTTATGGTCAGAAGGGTGATAGACATAATATCCTATTGTTTCTTTGGGATACCCAATGAACCTACACTTATCAGATCTTGAGTCAAGTTTATTAGACTGTAGTCTCTTAACATAAACTGGACAACCCCAAACTTTAATGTGTTTAAGGTTAGGCTTACATCCTTTCCATGTCTCATATGGTGTTGTAGAGACTGACTTAGTGGGAACTTTATTAAGAAAGTATGTTGCTGCTTCCAAAGCATATCCTGTCACGACCCGAAATTTTCACCTTCGGGACCGTGATGGCGCCTAACATTTCACTTTCTAGGCAAGCCAACGTTAGAATAATCTTAACAATTTTAAACAAATTAAATTAAATGGAAGTCAATTACTAAAATAAAGTATGGTAGACCGTGACTACCGAATCATCAAAATACATCCCCGAATCTAGTGTCACAAGTGCACGAGCTACTAGAATAATACAAATAAAGGTCTGAATCAAATTCAAGTTGTTTGAAAGATAATACACATCTAATATAAGATAGACGGGGACTTCAGAACTGTGAACACTATACAATTATACCTCAAGTCTCCTCTGGATAGCTGAATCCAAGCAAGTCTATGGTACGCCGCTGGGACCAACTCCAAAATATGCACAAAATGTGCAGAGTGTAGTATGAGTAAAGCCGACCCCATGTACTCCGTAAGTGTTGAGCCTAACCTCGACGAAGTAGTGGAGAGGCTATGACAAGACATGTACGTAAATAACATGTACAAGCATATGCAAATACGAAGCAACAATAACACAATAATTAACAATTATAAATTTGGGAGGGAACATGTGAAGGGGGATGATATAATAATTTCAGCAGGAGAAGTGTCACGTAGCAGCCAATTAATTCATCAACAATAAAACGGGCACCTGATAATATGAAAAATGGAACGACACCACCCTTCGTGCTTTTACTCTCATTCTTCCCATACATTGATAAATAAATAATAATAATTAGCGCGGCATCACCCTTCCTGCTTTAACTCTCTTTGAAAATGGCACGGCATCACCCTTCATGCTTTTACACTCTTTCTCACCATGGCAAGGATAATATAAATAATACAAATGGCACGGCATCACCCTTCGTGCTTTTACACTCTTCCTTACCATAAAAATAATAATACAAATTCGGAAGAGTATTTAAATGCAGGGATATATACTTATCAATCAATTCAATACCAGCATACCGACCTCACCTTCCAAAATATTCAACAATAATTAAACTTAACAATATTCTCATGAAAAATGATCAAATAAACAATAATAACTTAAGCAGGAATATCCTAATTAAATAGGCAATTATTCAAAATAAACAAATTCCATCCGCATACTTTGACTCAACCACAACGCATAAGTACTCGTCACCTCATATATATGTTGTACCCTCACATTAAATCACGTAGCAAATAGACAAATAAATCCTACTCCCTCAAATCAAGGTTGACCATGACGCTTGCCTCGATTTGCAACCAACTCAAGATTCTAATAAACATTTGCCTCGCGAATTGGTGTCTGAATGCCTCGAATCTAGTCACAAACAATTCAATATACTCAACATGAATTATAGAAATCAATTCTATATGAAAATACTAAATTTTCCAATTAAAATCCAAAATTTAACTCAAAAATTGCCCGTGGGGCCCATGTCTCAGAACCCAACAAAGGTTATAAATTATGAATGCCCATTCAACCACGAGTCCAACCATACAAATTTTACCAACTTCCGACATCAACTCGACCTTCAAATCCCCAAATCGTATTTTCAAATCCCTAGGCCCAAATCCTCGAATTTCACCTCAGAAATACGTAATCTAGTCGGAATAATCGATGATAATTAAATATTATTGACTAACAATGATCATAAGTGACTTACCTCAAGTTTTCCTGTGAATTCTTGCTCAAACATTACCCCAACCCGTACTTGAAATGTCCAAAAATGAGAAAAATCTCGGAACCCCTCTGTGTTTTACATTGTCAGTATTTTCGCATCTGCAATGCACTTGACTGCATCTGCGGTTTCGCAGATGTGAGGGTGGAGGTTGTTTCTTCGATTGGCTTGCTTATGCGGACTCGTTGCAGCGAAGAGGCGTCCGCTTCTGCGGTCCAAGGCCCACTTAGCCCAGGCCGCATCTACATCCATTCCGTCACTTCTGCGACGCGCCTTCCGCTTTTGTGGACCTTTCATTTCTGCGAGGCCTAGATCTCTTCTTTGAAGCATGGCTCGCTTCTGCGAGCTAGCACCTGCTGTCAAAAATCCGCATGTGCTATTACACTAGGCCAAAATTTCAGATTTTCCTTAAGTCCAAAATTTGATCCGTTAACTATCTGGAATCCACTCGAGGCCCCCGGGACCTCAACCAAATACACCAACAAGTCCTAAAACATCATAAGATCTTAGTCGAAACCTCAAATCATATCAAACAATGCTACAATCATGAATCATACGGCAATTCAAGCTTAAGGAACTTAAGAATTTTCAACTTCTACATTCGATACCGAAACCTACCAAATCAAGTCCGATTGACCTCAAATTTTGCACACAAATCATAAATGACATAACGGACCTATGAAAATTTTCAGAACTGGATTCCGACCTCGATATCAATAAAAGTCAATTTGTGCTCAAACTTTGAAATCTTAAAGCCTTTAAGCTTCTAGTTTTCGTCAAATGGCGATAATGCAAGCTAGGGACTTCCGAATTTAATTCTGGTCATACACTGTAACAACCCAACTTGTTGTTTTGAGTAACTAATCTCCTTTATACTAATTTAAGTCTTGAATAGCTTCATATGATGTATTATGATGTGTGTGAATCGTCGGTTTTGATTTTCAGGTGTTTCAGGATTAGTTCGGAAGAATGAAGTTCATGTTGGAAGCTTAAATGAAAAGGGTTGACCGGAGTTTGCCTTTTGTGCAAATGACTCTGTAATAGGGTTTTGATGATTCCAACAGCTTCGTATGGTGATTTTGGACTTAGGAGAGTGTCCGAAAAATTATTTAGAGGTTCGTAGTTAAATTAGGCTTGAAATGGCTAAAATAGAAATTTAAGTTGGAAGTTTGACTGGGGAGTTGAATTTTTGCTATTGGGGTCAGAATATGATATTTGAAAAGTTGGAATAGGCCCGTTATGTCATTTATGACTTGTGTGCAAAATTTGAGGTCAACGGACTTGATTTGATAGGTTTCGTCATCGAATGTAGAAGTTGGATATTTCTAGTAGGTTTCGATGTCGTTTTTCAAGATTTAAGTGGTATCACATTAATAAAATAAGCTCCAAATTCAGTTTTGATTGAAGCATTAGATCCGTATTGAAATTACGGAGTCATATCAAAGAGAATCGTCGAATGCGGACATCGTATGAGAGAGTTATGCCTATTTTCGTGCAGGGAATGATTTTGCGTCGCCTTGAGCGCCTAGGGTAGCATGGGGCGCTAGCCCTGGTGCTGGAAAATTTGGAATTCTAGAAAATGTGCCACAGGCAGTGCCCTACTCTATCTATGGCGCCCGAAATAGCTGAGGCCCTATAAACGGGGGTTTTCAGCCATTTTTGACGAAAAAACAAAGTTGGGGAGCTCGGTTTAGGCAATATTTGGGCGATTTTCACGAATAAACATTGGGGTAAGTGTTCCTTATCCAATATTGATTATTTGCATGATTTCATATACATTTACATCATGAATCCGTGAATTTATGGAAGAAAAATCAGATGTTTATAAAATCTTCCAAAATGTAAAATGAAGATTTGAAGGTCAATCCGATGTCGGAATTTGATAATATTTGTATGGTTGGACTCGCATCGGAATGGGTGTTCGGATTTTGTAAGTTGCGTCGGATTCTGAGACGTGGGCCCCACTATCGAGTTTTCGAGCGGAGTTCGAAATTTTTGTAAATTGTTAAATTGTAAGCATTATAGTAAGTTGTGATTAATTTGTATGTTGTTTGAATAGATACGAGTCGTTTGGCTTGCATTGAGTAGATAGGAAGGCGTATGGAGGTTGATACGCGTGGAATGGAATTTTTGGAGTATTGTACATCTTGCTCGGTATTGGATTTGGCTTGTTCGAGGTTAGTAACTCTTCTAATATTGGAGCTGATGGTATAAACCCTGAATTATACGTGTTATGTGCTTGGTGTTAAGGTGACGTACATGCTAGATGATGGGCATGTGGGCGTGCACCGTGTGTACTGTGATTCTGTTATTCCCGTGGTACTGTGTAGTTACCTGAACTTATCTGAAATCATGGAAATCTCTATGCACTAGAGCTATTGAGCTGAGAATCATGTTAAAATCATGTTGAGGCTATATGATAGTATTAATGAGACCCACATAGGTCATATTGTTGTTGAATTTATTTAAATTAAATTTTTAAAACTCAGTCATGTTCATTCATTTCATATCATCTCTCAATCTCTGTTGCTATTTATGGATTCATCATATCATCATTTTGGGCTGATTTTCATGACATTATGAGCCCGAGAGACTAGAGAGATTGATGACTGAGTGAGGCGGAAGGCCTGATTGTGAGGATGATTATGGGATCGGGTTGTACGCTGCAGCATGCCATATTGGCTTTTTATATATATTATTATTTATGGGATTGGGTTGCACGCCGCAACATGAATGACTGATGTATGCCATGATTGGCTTGTTATAACGCTTGGGATGAAAGAGCCCCTCTGGAGTCTGTACATACCCCCCGTAAGCGCAGGTACCTACTGAGCGCGAGTGTTGAGTGACTTGGGAGGATTCAGTGACTGTGAGGCATGAGTGACTATGAGGATTGAGTGACTAGAAGGATTGAGTGACTGTGTGGATTGAATGACTGGGAAGACTGAGTGACTGAGAGGATTGAGTGACTGGGACTGAGTGAAATGATACCATGAGAGTATGCATATGGTTTTATAATTGAGGTGCATCGCATTAACATGCACACTTGACATAGATGCATAGAGATACATTTTCCTCATGTTGTACGGTATCACTTCATTCATGACTTATCACACATATTGGCATATGGACATATTGATGCATTTTCCACTCGCTATGTGGAAAGAAAATGAAACATCTTATTTATTGCTGAAAGGAATTTTGGAAAAATTACTGTTTCAAACTTACTCATATTTTTGGCAACTTCGGTAAAAGATTTGAGTTTTCACTGATATACTTGAAAGGCAAAGCTATTTTCAGAAATCATGATTAAGTTAAGAATGTTATTATTGAATTATTATTTGTGTTGCTTTAAATTATATTGTTATGAAATGTTATTGGCTATTGGTGTTGGACCCCGACTTGTGTTCCTGCTCGTCACTACTTTCAACCTAAGGTTAGGTTTGTTACTTATTGAGTACATGGGGTCGGTTGTACTCATACTATATTTCTGCACCTTGCATGCAAATATTGGATGTTGATGTCGCTGCGATTGACGGGAGCTGGATTTGAAGATGTAGCTATGTTCCGGTCATAGCTGCCTCTTGTTTATGGCAGCCTTAGATTTATAAGAATTTGTTTATGTACACTTTGAACAGATAATATATTTATTTCATACCAGTTTTGTAAATTCTAATCTTAGAACCTCATGATTTGTACTACCAGTTCTTGTGGAGTTTAATAGGGTCAGTTAAATATTATTTGAATCAGATATTTGTAAATTGGCTTACCTAACGGGTTGGGTTAGGTACCATCGCGGCTAGTTGGATTTTGGGTCGTAACAAGTTGGTATCAGAGCATTAGGTTCATATGTTCATACTTATCTTCGAAAGGCTACAGGGCATTTAGGATAATTTCCCATCTTTCTTTCCTTATCGTGCAAAATTGATTCAGCTTGAAACATAACTCTTTGAATTCATTCCATGCATTGGTGTGCGCTTGTTAGTGCTCGGTATCAGTTGTTCATCGCCGTCTTGTGATTCTAGAAATGAGGTTCGAGATGTGTATTCTATGTTTTGGTGATGGGCCAGTCTGGAGGACTTGAGGCCAGGCTTAGACCGCAGCTTAGGCGCGCTAGTTTTAGTTGTGTGAACTTGAACATTTGAACTCATATATCCAGTAATGTCCATATGAGTGGAATTCGTGGATCGATAAGCGATTGAATGGCTATATGAGGAGTATAATGTGACTGCGGGATGTGTCCAGATGGTTCAAATATGACGGGAAGAGTTTGTTTGGGATGTGAAAAGGACTATTGGGTGCTTGATTTCTATATTGATGTGGCGTATAGTCTCGAGTTATGAGTGTGTTGAAAGATTTTTCATGTTTTTTAAATGTGGAATGAGGTATATTTTTCATGTTGTTTAAATGTGGAATTAAGTAGATTTTTCATGTCTGGTGGTGAGTTCAGATCCAGGAAGATTAAGTGATGGCGTAGTAGTTGTGGCTGTGAAAGGTTATGGAGAGATGTCAGTTTGAAGCTAAGCAGGTAGGTTATCACCTGCGAGGTAAACTACAGATGTGCAGTCATTATAATGTTAAGCGTAGAGTTTTTTTCTACCAGTGGAGTGTATGTGTTGAGATCTGAATTTGAATCTAGGTGAGAAAGTTGACTTGACTGTCAAGATAATAAATGCAAGCTTAGCCGATGATTAAGGTATTGTATAGTTGGTGTTACATGAGCCTATGAAGAATTTTGTTGAATCTCATTGCAGTATCATGGTAGTAATACGGTATAGGTGTTGTGAGTTATTAAATGTAATGATCTATGGCTTTGAGACAAGTGGGGAGCCTACTATTGACGGTTTGATTTCATAGTTATATGTTAAATTTTAGTTTTGCTCGGAGACATACTTGTAGATCAGTTATGAATGTAGAGGTTGAGATTGGGGATGACTCGAGTAAGTGTATTACACTTTATGAGTATATGAAAATCACGGAATGTGTTAAGTTGTTACTCGTGAAGGATGTAGTGTGCACGTTGTATGAATTTGCTCGGTTGCATTAAGGCATGGTTACTTATTTAGGGTATTGTTGTGCTAATTGAGCATAGGAAGTTCGGCCCGTTTGGGCGGTGAAATTGAGATTTGAGGAGAGTGGATGACTATTGAGTAAGTTCTAATGGGTTCAAGAGTTATATATGGCAATCGAAAATTTTTCCGGATTTGTGTATGGATAGAATCTGATATTTACATTAATGGTGACAGACTTGCGGTAATTTTGTATGACTATGGATTCTACAGTCAAGCATAAGAAAGGTAAAAGAACAATTTTAAATTCACATAAGGTATTTTCAGAGTGGGCATTTCGGTTGTGGTACTTATGGGGATGCTTAAGAAGATAGGGCGATGTAGTTTTATGTTAGGATGTCTTGTAGTGAGCTTTGGTTAAGGATTGTAGAGTTCTGACAAGGAGAAGTGTCACCATGAGGATAATTCAAAAGCAACTCGGAGAAAATAGAATGATTGGTAGTAGGCTAGACTAGTATGGTAATGGTATGATCAGTTCTTTGGTTACCTATGATGTGGTGAGGCTCTACAGATATTTTGGTGGCAATATTCTTGGGTTTGGTGACCTGCGTGGCTTAGTAGAGTTAGGGAGATTCAGCTCTAATGGCTTGGTTACATGCAAATGGATTTCAAAGTGTTCTTGATTGTTTATTCCATGGTTTGAACCAGATGTTTTCTACCGGTGTGGGGGACATGTTGTGTATTGTGATTTCCTCCTGGATGAGAGCAAATTGAAGGTTTCTAACTAACCGGATATGTAAACTACTGGTGACTTTGAGTTGGTAATGATATTCTTATGCTTGTCACATGATGGCATGATAGATGTGGTGTGTTGTGCGGGATTTAGATTTACATCTACAAGTTGGCAGTTCAGTCTTGAAGGGAAGGTCAAGAATTTTGGATAGCATGGTCAGTTTCAGATATTTAGGTGAATTTTATAACTTCTCGGTAATCCCTGAGAAGGGTGAGCATTTCAGAAGGCGCATAGTGTTTTGACTTACAGAGGTTCATCAGTATTACGGTACTCACCTGGTTGATAGACTGTTGATATTGTAGTTATTGCTATGTGGAACGGAAAATTTTTGGAAGAATTCCTCGTGGGATGATTGTGCATGAAAGATGTATTAGTCATTCTAGTGTTGGAGTTGAGACCAGTTACGGTGATTCATGTGTTCTATGAGTTTGGAGACTGGGTGTTCTCAGAAGTATATTATTTCAGGGTTGCGTCATGTTTGAGGTGAGAATGTTATTTAAACTTAGTGGTGTCACTAGTTGCATTAATTATTTGTGACAACTACTCGGTACGAGTGCGTATATATGTGAGGTTTGAGCCAATATGCGGGAATCAGGGCAAGTATTTATACTCGAAAGAAAGCTTAGGCTTTGATATGCCTAGAGTTAACTGTTAAGCGTAAAGTTATAATGTTTCTCATGTTCTTACCTTTGTTGAGAACTATCTGGGCTGCACTTGAGTTTACAAGAGGCTAATTCCCTGAATAAATGGGGTAGTTACTCTTTATGTATTAAATTGCCGATTTGAATTGTGATAGCACGCTTTGCACATGCCTACTCTATGGCGTGTTAATTATACCAGTCCGGGAGCAAGAGAATCTTATTTCATGTATCATATACATGTGTACTTAATTGATTGCTCATGTATTATATGCTTCGACTGGAGGCCTGTGACCATGCCAGACGGATTATGTTATTGGTACATGAGTTGTCCGTGCGGATCCATATATTGATACTATAGCACGTGAGTTGTCCATGCAGTTGATGTTAATGTGAGATCTAGGAGAGCTGGTTACGTTATATGATTCGTGTGTCTTGGTTCTATTATATATGATGAGCTCATAGCATTGCGATTGTGGTGGTGCTTGCTGAACTTGCGAAACGGTTCTCTTCTTTGAGATATTTTCCATTTTTGGGTGCACAGATTGCACAGTTTTTGGCTTGAGATATATTGGTGTGACGTGTATATGGAGTAGTTGTGTTTGATAATATAAGGTCATCGGACCTAGAATGTGTACTATCAGATTTGATAATGGTATGTTTGGGAGGATGATATCGAAAGTCGTCTTAGAAAGTGACTATGGTTCTGGTTGGGGCGAGAGAGCTCAATGACTAGTTGGTCTGATAAGTGGTTATGAGATTCCGCGTGTTTCTTTCATTTTCAGCAGTGTATGAAGGTTTTGGAACGAAGTTTTGTTTGATATGGGGTTTAATACTAGTACCGTGTTGGTTTTGAGTAGTTACTGTGATCGGGAATGGTGCTGCGAGTATGCGAGTTGTGTACTATGTTATGTGATTATATCTAGGGTTATGGTTATGTCTTGATACAGCTTGTTCAGACTTATACATCGTGTAGATGTGAGACTCGGGTCTTGTAAGAAATTTGGAATGTTTGAAATTGGGTTCTAAGTTTTAAAGACTAAGGTTAAAGTAATGATCTTCAATTATGTTGTGTTGTCAAGCCTATATGGAATAGGGTGGCATGGGATCACCCCGGGTATGTGCGTGGTAAGATGGAATAGTGATTTGATGGGTTGGAAAACAAATCTTGGCACGTTCGAGAATGAACGTATGTTTAAGTGAGGGAGAATGTAACGACCCAACTTGTTGTTTTGAGGAATTAATCTCCTTTACACTATTTGAAGTCTTGAATAGCTTCATATGATGTATTATGATGTGTGTGAATCGCTGGTTTTGATTTTCAGGGTTTTCGGGATTAGTTCGGAAGAATGAATTTCATGTCGAAAGCTTAAATGAAAAGGGTTGACCGGAGTTTGACTTTTGTGCAAACGACCCCGAAATAGGGCTTTGATGATTCCAACAGCTCCGTATGCTGATTTTAAATTTAGGAGCATGTACGAAAATGTATTTGGAGGTCCGTAGTTAAATTAGGCTTGAAATGGCTAAAATAGGAATTTAAGTTGGAAGTTTAAACGGGGAGTTGAATTTCTGATATTGGGGTCGGAATCTGATTTTTGAAAAATTGGAATAGGTCCTTTATGTCATTTATGACTTGTGTGCAAAATTTGAGGTCAAACGAACTTAATTTGATAGGTTTCGTCATCGAATGTAGAAGTTGGATATTTCTAGCCGTTTTCAATGTCGTTTCTTCAAGATTTAAGTGGTATCACATTAAGCAAATGAGCTCCAAATTAATCTTTGATTGAAGCATTAGATCCGTATTGAAATTATGAAGCCATACCAAAATGAATCGTCGAATTCGGACATCGTATGAGAGAGTTATGCCTATTTTCGTGTCGGGAACGATTTTCCGTCGGCTCGAGCACCCAGGGTAGCATGGGGCGTTAGCCCTGGCGCTAGGAAATTTTGGAATTCTGGAAACTACACCACAGGCATCGCGCCCCACGCTACCCGGGGCACCCAAAACAGCCGAGGCCCTATAAACGAGGGTTTTCAGCCATTTTTTACCAAACAAAAACAAAGTTGGGGAGCTCGATTTAGGCGATGTTTGGGCGATTTTCACGAATAAACATTGGGGTAAGTGTTCCTTATCCTATATTGATTATATTTCTTGATTCCATATTCATTTACATCACGAATCTGTGAATTTATAAAAGAAAAATCAGATTTTTATAAAATCTTCCAATAATGTAAAATGAAGATTTGAAAGTCAATAAGATGTCGCAATTTGATAATTTTTGTATGGTAGGACTCGTATCGGAACGGGTGTTCGGATTTTGTGAGTTTCGTTGGATTCCAAGATGTGGGTCCCACTGTCAATATTTTGAGCGGAGTTGGGAATTTTTGTAAATTGGTTAAATTATAAGCATTAGAGTAAGTTGTGATTAATTTGCACGTTGTTTGAATAGATACGAGTCGTTTGGCTTGAATTGAGGAGATAGGAAGGCGTATTGAGGTTGATTGAGTGCGGAATGAAATTTCTGGAGTATTGTACAATTTGCTCGGTATTGGATTTGACTTGTTCGAGGTAAGTAACTCTTCTAATCTTGGAGTTGAGGGTATAAACTCTGAATTATGCGTGTTATGTGTTTGGTGTTGAGGTGACGCACATGCTAGGTGACGGGCGTGTGGGCGTGCACCGTATGAACTGTGATTCCATTATTCCTGTGGTACTGTGTAGTTACCTGAACTTATTTGAAATCATGGAAATCTCTATGTACTAGAGCTATTGAGGTGAGAATCATGTTAAAATCATGTTAAGGCTATATGCCAGTATTATTGAGACCACAAAGATCATATTGTGGTTGAATTTGTTTAAATTGAAATTTTAAAACTCAGTCAGGTTCATTCATTTCATATCATTTCTCAGTCTCTGTTGCTATTTATGGATTCATCATATCATCATTTTGGGCTGATTTTTATGACACTGTGAGCCCGAGAGACTGGAGAGATTGATGACTGAGTGAGTCCGAGGGCCTGATTGTGAGGGTGATTATGGGATCGGGCTGCACGCCATTGGCTTTATATATATATTATTTATGGGATCGGGATGCACGTTGTAGCATGAGTGACTGATTTATGCCATGAATGGCCTGTTATAGCGCTTGGGCTGAAGGAGCCCCTCTGGAGTCTGTACACACCCCCAGTGAGCGCAGATACCTACTGAGTGCAAGTGTCGTGTGACTTGGGACGATTGAGTGACTGTGAGGCATGAGTGATTGTGAGGATTGAGTGACTGGGAGAACTGAGTGACTGTGAGGATTGAGTGACTGGAAGGACTGAGTGACTAAGAGGATTGAGTGACTGGGAGGACTGAGTGAAATGATACTCTGAGAGTATGCATATGGTTTTATCATTGAGGTGCATCGCATTGACATGCACACTATACATACATGCATAGAGATGTATTTTCCTCATGTTGTATGGTATAAAATCATTCATGACTTCTCACACATATTGGCATATGGGTATATTGATGCATTTTCCACTGGCTTGTGTTCCGGCTCGTCACTACTTTCAACCTAAGGTTAGGTTTGTTACTTATTGACTACACGAGGTCGATTGTACTCAGACTACATTTTTGCACCTTGCGTGCAGATATTAGATGTTGATATTGCTGCGATTGACGGGAGCTGGATTTGAAGATGTAGCTGTATTCCGGTCATAACTGCCTCTTGTTTATGGTAGCCTTAGATTTATAAGAATCTATTTATGTACACTTCGAACAAATGATGTATTTATTTCATACCAGTTTTGTAAATTCTAATCTTAGAAGCTCATGATTTGTACTACTAGTCCTTGGAGAGTTTAATAGGATCAGTTAAATATTACATGAATGAGATATTTGTAAATTAGCTTACCTAACGGGTTGGGTTAGGTGCCATCACGACTAGTTAGAGTTTGGGTTGTGACATACACCCAAGTCCCAAATCACGATACGGACCCACAAGGACCGTCAGATCACTGATACGGGTCTGTTTGCTAAAAATATTGACCGAAGTCAACTCAGTTGAGTTTTAAAGCATTATTTCTCATTTTTATCAATCTTTCACATAAAAGCTTTACGAAAAAATATACGAACTGCGCACGTAAGTCGAGGAATGCTATGTGGTGCTATTTGAGGTCTCGGATCACAGAAATGAATATTAAATTTAAATATGACATTTTGGGTCATCACATTCTCCACCTCTAAAACAAACGTTCGTCCTCGAACGGAATTAGAAAAAGTACCTGGGCTGCTGAAAAGGTGTGGATATCTACTCCGCATGTCCGACTTGGTCTCCCAGGTAGATGCTTCTACTGGCTGGCCTCTCCATTATACTCGAACTGATGAATAACTCTTAGACCTCAACTGTCGGACCTGTCGGGCTAGAATAGCTACCGGCTCCTCATAAGTCAAATCCTTGTCCAATTGGACTGAGCTGGAATCTAACACATGGGACAAATCACCATGATATATTCGGAGCATAGACACATGGAACACCGGGTGAATTGCTGATAAACTAGGTGGTAGTGCAAGCCTGTAGGCTACTTCACCCACCCTTTCAAGAATTTAAAAGGGTCTGACATACCTAAGGCTCAACTTGACCTTCTTTCTGAACCTCGTTACACCCTTCATAGGTGAAACCCATTTCAATTTCTCCAACCATGAATGCAACATCACAAACTTTACGGTCGGCATAAATCTTTTTCCTAGACCGAGCTGTGCGAAGTCGATCTTGAATAACCTTGACCTTATCCAAGGCATCCTGTACCAAATTGGTACCCAACAACCGAGCCTCTCCCGGTTCAAACCAGCCAACGGGAGAATGACATCGCCTCCCGTATAATGCTTCATATGGAGCCATCTAAATTCTCGACTGGTAGATGTTATTATAGGCAAACTCTGCAAGTGGAAAACACTGATCCTAAGAACCTCCAAAGTTTATAACACAAAGTGCGAAGCATATCTTCTAATATCTGAATAGTGCGCTCGGATTGTCCATTTGTCTGTGGATGAAATGTTGAACTCAACTCAACCCGGGTGCCTAACTCACGTTGTAAAGCCCTCTAGAAGTGGGAGGTGAATTGTGTACCTCGATCAGAAATGATAGACACGGGCACACCGTAAAGGCGTACAATCTCGCGGATGTAAATCTCCTCTAACCGCTCTGAAGAATAGGTAACTGCTACTCGAATGAAATATGCTGACTTGGTCAACCTTTCCACAATGACCCATATTGCGTCGAACTTACTCTGAGTCAGTGGAAGCCCAACAACAAAATCCATAGTGATACGCTCTCACTTCCACTCAGGACTTTCTAACTTCTGAAGCAAACCACTAGGTCTCTGATGCTCGTACTTGACTTGCTGATAATTTATACACCGAGCTACATATGCAACTATATCCTTCTTCATTCTCCTCCACCAATAATGTTGTCACAAATCTTGATACATTTCGGTGGCACCTGGATGAATGGAATACTGGAAACTGTGGGCCTCTTCCAGAATTAATGCACGACGCCCAATCACATTAGGCACACAAATACGACCCTGCATTCGAAGAACTCCATCGTCCCCCATAACAACTCATTTGGCACCACCGTGTTGTACTGTGTCCTTAAGGACAAGGAAATGAGGATCGTCATATTGTCGCTCTCTAATACGCTCATATAAAGAAGACCGAGCAACTGTGCAAACTAGAACCAGAATGGGCTCTGAAATGTATAACCTCACGAATTGATTGGCCAAAGTGTGAACATCTGCAGCTAAAGGCCTCTCAGCAACCGGAATATACGCAAGGCTTCCCATACTCACAGCCTTTCTATTCAAAGCATCGGCCACCACATTGGCCTTTTCGAATGATACAAATTGGTGATATCATAGTCTATCAACAACTCCAACCATCTTCTCTGCCTCAAATTGAAATATTTTTATTTGAACAGATACTATAGGCTACGATGATCAGTAAATACCTTACACGAGACATTGTAAAGGTAATTCCTCCAGTTGTTTAGCGCATGAACAATGGCTGCCAATTCTAAGTCATGAACAGAATAATTCTTCTCGTGAACTTTCAACTGCCGCGACGCATATGCAATCACTCTGCCATCATTCATTAATACTACACCAAGCCTAATGCGAGATGCATCCCAATACACCGTATAAGATCCTGAACCTATGTGTAATACCAACACTAGTGTTGTAGTCAAAGTAGTCTTAATCTTTTGAAAGCTCAACTCACACTCATCTGACCATCTGAATGGAGAACCCTTCTGGGTCAATTTGGTCAGTGGGGATGCTATGGATGAAAACCCCTCCACAAACCGACGATAATAACTTGACAAACCCAGGAAACTTCGGATCTTTGTAGCTGAAGTAGGTCTAGGCCAAATTTGAACTGCCTCAATCTTCTTAGGATCCACTTTATGCCTTCAACCGATACTACATGCCCCAAAAAGGCAACTAAGTCTAACCAAAACTCACATTTCGAAAATTTGGCATATAGCTAATTATTTTTCAAAGCCTGAAGCATAATCCGAAGATGCTGCTCATGCTCCTCTCGACTGCTGGAGTAAATCAAGATATCATCAATGAATAAAACCACAAAAGAATCCAAATAGGTTTTGAATACTCGGTTCATTAACTCCATAAATGCTACTGGGGCATTTGTTAGCCCCAATGACATCACTAGGAATTGGTAATGCCCATACCGAGTCCGAAAAGCTTTCTTAGAGACATCAGATGCCCTAATCTTCAACTAAGGATAACCAGAACTCAAATCGATCATTGAAAACACATTGGCACCCTGAAGCTGATTGAATAAGTCCTCAATTCTCGGCAACGGATACTTGTTCTTGATAGTGACCTCTTCCAACTACCGCTAATCTATACACATTCTCATCGACCCATCTTTCTTCTTCACGAATAACACGGGTGTACCCCAGGGCGATACACTAGGTCTAACGAATCCCTAATCAAGAAAGTCTTCTAATTGCTCCTTAAATTCCTTTAGCTACGGTGGGGCCATACGGTATGGTGGAATAGAAATGGGTTGGGTGCCCGGAGCCAAATCAATACAGAAGTCAATATCTCTGTCGGGTGGCATCCCCGACAAATCTGCAAGAAATACATCTAAAAGTTCACGGACAACTGGGACTAAATCCATAGAAGGAACATCCACACTAGAATCATATATATGAGCCAAATAAGCTAGACAACCTTTCTCTACCATACGCCGAGCCCCCACATAAGAAATAACCCTGCTAGTAGAATGGCCAGGAATCTCTTTCCACTCTAAGTGAGGCAACCTCGGCATAGCTAAGGTCACCGTTTTGGCTTGACAATCCAATATAGCATGACAAGGTGACAGCCAATCCATACCCAAGATGACATCAAAATCTACCATATCAATAAGTAGAAGATCCACGCTAGTCTCAAGACTCCTAATAGTAACCACACACGAACGATAGACATGATCTACCACAACAGAATCTCCCACTGGTATGGACACACATACAGAAGCACTTAGAGAATCACGAGGCACAACCAAATATGAAACAAAATAGGAGGACACATAGGAATAAGTAGATCCTGGATCAAATAGAACTGAA
>AWOL01S0034927.1:26363-38059 GCA_000715115.1 Nicotiana otophora
AAACTGGAACAATACCTGTGATCACGACATCAGATGACTCGGCCTCAGGCCTAGCTAGAAAAGCATAAAATCGGGGCTCATCCCCACTACTCTGAATTGCGTCTCTGGGATGGCCTCTAACTGGCTAGCCTCCATCTCTAATGGCCTGACCTCCACCTCTAATGGTCTGACCTCCACCTCTAGCTGCCTGACCCCTACCTCTAGCTATTTGAGCAAGTAGTGAAGCAACTGGTGATAGGACCATGGCACAAGAACCCTGCTACTGTGAAATGCCCGGTGCTTGAGGGCCAAATCTAGCAATGTTCCTTGGATCACCACATGTATAACAGGACCTCGGCTGTTGTGACTGATGAACTTGTTGAACTGATTATCCACCCTGAAAACTCTGGATCAGAGGTGCACTAATAAGGGCTGGTGGTGCACTGTAAGATAGCTTGTCGGAATGAGACACATGAGGGCCGCGACCACCTGAAGCACTGTGGGATGCATGGAGCGCTGAATAAAATGGCCTGGGAGGATGACCCCTACCAAAATTACCCTTGCCTCCGGACGAGGCACCACTGAACCCACCGAACTGACAAGGCCTCTAGTACTCTCTCATGTGCAAGAACCATCTCGATCCTCCTAGCAACATTAGCAGTCGCCTGAAAGGAAATCTCACTTCCGGTCTCCTTGGCCAACTGAATACTCATAGGGTGAGTGAGTCCATCAATAAACCTCCTTACTCTCTCTCCCTCAGTAAGAAGTAAAAGAAGATCATGACGGGCTAGATCCATAAAATGGGTCTCGTACTGAGTAACAGTCATACTTCCCTACAAGAGACACTCAAATTGCATGCGGTAATCCTCTCTTAATGTGATAGGGAGGAACTTCTCTAGAAATAGTCGTGAGAACTGCTCCCAAGTCAATGCAGGTGACCCAACTGGTCTGGTCAACATATAATCTCTCCACTACCTCTTAGCGTAACCCGTCATCTTAAATACAACAAAATCATCCCCATTGGTCTCAACTATACCCATGTTCTGCAACACTTCATCACAGCGATCAAGATTTTCATGTGGGTCCTCAGAAGGTGTACCACTGAAGTGAACTGGAAAGAGTTTAGTAAACTTGTCCAACCTCAATAAAGCCTCAGAAGACATGGTAGGCCTATCACCGGCCTGTTCCGCAACAACTGCTGAACTACCCCAACTGGTGGGGCTGCTGGAGCCGGATACTGGGGAGCCATCTGCTCCGGAGCCGGAGTATTGGGAGTCTGTGTTCCTCCCCCAGCCAGTGAGACAGCTGGTACCACTGGAAATGTACCATTCTGGGCCACGCTCTCCATAAGACTCACCAAACGTACTAGAGCGTCCTGAAGCACTGGAGTAGCTATGAATCCTTCCGGGACCAGAACTGGGCTAACGGGTACAGTCTGAACTGGAACCCCCTCATGAATATCCACTTGAGGCTCCACTACGGGTGTTGTTGCTCGAGCTCTAGCTTGAGCTCTGCCTCTACCTCGGCCTCTAGTCCCCATCCGTCAGTAGATGTATTACGTGTTCTCACCATCTACGAGAGAATAATAATTGAATGGTTCAATCATTGATGATAGAATAAAATCGCACGACTGAATAAGAAAAAAGTGATATTGTTCGTAAACTCCATAGCATCTGGAAGATAAGTACAAATGTCTTTGTACCGATCCTTCAGACTCTACTATGCCTGTTCGTAACTCGTGAGACCTAAGTAACCTTGGGTTTTGATACTAAGTTGTCACGACCCAAAAATCCCACCTCCGGGGCCTTGATAGCACCTAAGATTTCACTTGCTACGCAAGCCAACGTTAGAATAATCTTAACCATTTTTAAACGAAATAAATTAAACGGAAGTCAATTACTGAAATAAAGTGCGGAAGACCGTAACTACCGAATCAGCAAAATACATCCCCGAATCTGGTGTCACAAGTGCACGAGCTACTAGAATAATACAAATAAAGGTCAGAATCAAATTCAAGTTGTTTGAAAGATAATACACATCTAATATAAGATAGAAGGGGACTTCAGAACTGCGGACGCTGTGCAATTATACCTCAAGTCTCCTCTGGATAGCTGAATCCGAGCAAGTCTATGGTACGCCGCTAGGACCAACTCCAAAATATGCACAAAATGTGTAGAGTATAGTATGAGTACAACCAACCCCATGTACTCCGTAAGTGTCGAGCCTAAGCTCGACGAAGTAGTGACGATGCTATGACAAGACATGTACGTAAATAACCTGTAGAAGCATATATAAATACGAAGCAACAATAACACAATAATTAAAAATTATAAATTTGGGAGGGAACATGCAAAGGGGGATGATATAATAATTTCAGCAGGAGAAGTGTCACATAGCAGCCAATTATTTCATCAACAATATAATGGGCAACGGATAATATGAAAAATGGGATGGCACCACTCTTCGTAGTTTTACTCTCATTCTTCCCATACATTGATAAATAAATAATAATAATAATTGGCACGACATCACCCTCCGTGCTTTAACTCTCTTTGAAAATGGCATGGCTTCACCATTCGTGCTTTTACACTCTTTCTCACCATGGCAAGGATAATATAAATAATATAAATGGCACAGTATCACCCTTCGTACTTTTACACTCTTCCTTACAATGAAAATAATAATATAAATTGGTAAGAGTATTTAAATGTGGGGGGTATATACTTATCAATCAATTCAATACCAGCATACCGACCCCACCTTCCAAAATATTCAACAATAATTAAACTTAACAATAATCTCATGAAAAATAATCAAATAAACAATAATAACTTAAGCAGGAATAGCTTAATTAAATAGGCATTTATTCACAATAAACAAATTCCATCTGCATACTTTGACTCAACCACAACGCATAAGTACTCGTCACCTCATATATACGTTGTACCCGCACATTAAATCACGTAGCAAATAGACAAATAATTCCTACTCCCTTGATTTGCAACCAACTGAAGATTCCAATAAACATTTGCCTCGCGAATTGGTGTCTGAATGCCTCGAATCTAGTCACAAACAATTCAATATACTCAACACGAATTATTGAAATCAATTCTATATGAAAATACTAAAATTTCCAATTAAAATCCGAACTTTAACTCAAAAATCATCGTCTCGGAACCCAACAAAATTACAAAATATGAAAGCCCATTTAACCACGAGTCCAACCATACAAATTTTACAAAATTCTGACATCAACTCGACCTTCAAATCCCCAAATCTTATTTTCAAATTCATATGCCCAAATCCTCGAATTTCACCTCAAAAACACGTAATCTAGTCGGAATAATCAACAATAATTCAATATTATTGACTAACAATGATCACTAGTGACTTACCTCAAGTTTTCCCGTGAATTCTTGCTCAAAAGTCGCCCCAACCCGTACTTGAAATGTCCCCTCTTTTTTTAACACTGTCAGTGTTTTTGCATCTGCGATACACTTGGCTGCATCTGCATTCTCGCAGATGCGAGGGTGGAGGTTGCTTCGACGGTTGGCTCACTTTTGCGAACTCGCTTCTGCGAAGAGGCGTCCGCTTCTGCGGTCCAAGCCCCCCTAGCCCAGGCCGCATCTAAGACTATTGCGTCACTTCTGCGGTCGCGCTTTTGTGATGTGCCGTCTTCTTCTGCGGACCTTCTGCTTCTGCGAGTTCAAAAATCCGCAGGTGCGATTACAAAATATGGCCAAAATTTCAGATTTTTCTTATGTCCATTTTTTGATCCGTTAACCATCCGGAATCCACCCGAGGCCACCGTAACCTCAACCAAATACACCAACAAGTCCTAATACATCATACAAACTTAGTGGAAACCTCAAATCACTTCAAACAATGCTAAAATCACGAATCCTACCCAATTCAAGCTTAAGGAACTTAAGAATTTTCAACTTCTACATGTGATGCTGAAACCTATCAAATCAAGTCTGATTGACCTCAAATTTTGCACATAAGTCATAAATGACATAACGGACCTATGAAACTTTTCAGAACTAGATTCCGACCCAAATATTAATAAAAGTCAATTTGTGGTCAAATTTTAAAATCTTTAAGCCTCTAAGCTTCTAGTTTTCGTCAAATGGCGATACTTCAAGCTAGGGACTTCCGAATTTGATTTCGGTCATACACCCAAGTCCCAAATCATGATATGGACCCACCGGGACCGTCAGAACACCGATCTGAGTCTGCTTGGTAAACTTTTTGACCAAATTCAACTCAGTTGAGTTTTAAAGTATTATTTGTTATTTTTATCAATTTTTCACATAAAAGCTTTCCCAAAAAGTATACAGCCGGCGCACGTAAGCCGAGGAATTCTATGTGGTGCTATTCGAGGTCTCGAATCACAGAAATGGATATTAAATATAAAGATGACCTTTCAAGTCATCACATATCCCCATAAATTTATTGGAAGATCAGTGAACCCCAGCATAGATCTCACCGTATCTAATAAGGTTTGATTTCTTCTTTCAGACACACCATTATGTTGTGGTGTTCCTGGAGGTGTCCACTATGAGAGAATCACATTCTCTTTGCGATACCTAGTAAAATCTTCACTAAGATATTATCCACCTCTATCAGACTTTAGTACTTTGATACTTTTACCAGTTTGTTTCTCAATTTCACTACGGAACGTTTTGAACATTTCAAAAGATTTAGATTTGTGTTTCATGAGATACACAAATCCATATCTTGACACATCATCACTGAAGGTGATGGATTAAGAATATTCACCTCTAGCTTGAATTTTCATGGGCACACAAAACATCTGTATGAATTAGTCCCAATAATTCAGAAACTCTTTCTCCACTTCCAGTAAATGGAGATTTGGTCATTTTACCTTTGAGATAAGATTCACAAGTTGGATATGATTCAAAATCATACTTGTAAAGGTACCCTTCCTTGTACAACTTATTAATTCTTTTCTCTCTAATATGACCAAGCCTACAATGCCAAAGGTAAGTATGATTTACTTGATCATCTCTTTTTCTCTTAAGACTAGAAACATTCAAAATCGAATTAGCATTCTCATTAGGTAAGACATAAACATCATGTTGGAGATAGCCTGTGACGACCCAAAATCCAACTAGTCGTGATGGCACCTAACCCAACCCGCTAGGTAAGCCAATTATCAACTATCCAATTTCAATGAATTTAATAAGGAAATTAATTAACAAGAAAATATATGAAACCAATACATTTCCCCAAGAACTGGTAGTACAAATCATGAGCTTCTAAGAATAGAGTTTACAAAGCTGGTATGAAGTAAATACATCATCTGTTTGAAAAGTACAAAATAGAGTTTTATGAAATCTAAGGCTACCATGAACAAGAGGCAGCTACAACCGGAACGCAGGTATATTTTCAGGTCCAGCTTCCAATGAACACAGCAACATCAACAGCTAACATCTACACGTAATGTGTAGAAGTGTAGTATGAGTATAACCGGCCTCATATACTCAATAAGTACCAAACCTAACCTTAGGTTGAAAGTAGTGACGAGCTTGTACCAAGGTCGGAGTCCAACTCCAATAACCAACAACAGTACATAACAACATAAAGCAAGTAAAAAAATAAGTAACTCAAAGATAAAATGCTCAGCCTAACCCATGATTTCTGAAAATAGTTCTGCCTTTCAAGTACATCAGTAAAAACCCAAATCGTTTATCGAAATTGCCAAAAATATGAATAAGTTTGAAAACAGTAAGTTTCCCAAAAATCCTTTCAATAATAATTAAGATGTTTTATTTTCTTACCAGATAGCCAGTGGAAAAATGCATTACTATGCCCGTAGGCCAATATGTTAGAGAAGTCAGGAATGACGTGATACCGTACAGCATGAGGAAAGTACATCTCTATGCATGTATGTCATGTGTGCTTGTCAATGCAATGCACCTCAGAGATGAACTCATGTAATCACACTCTCAGAGTACTAAATCTCACTGTCTCACACATTCCACTCATCATGCTCAATAACTCGATATTGTATATGGCCAATCTGGCCCAGGTATACACATCAACTGATCATCAGTCACTCAGTACCAAGTAGGGCCAATCCAGCCCTTGTAGAAGATCCATCTCTAGGAATATATTACTTCGGACAAGATCCATGTCCAGGGAAGATCCATTCCTCAATAATAATAATTGCGCTCACTGGGGGTGTGTGCAGACACCGGAAGGGCTCCTTCAGCCCAATCGCTATCATAAATCAGAATAACCACTACGGTGTGTAGTCTGATCCCATAAATGTCATTCATAATCAGGTACTCGGCCTCACTCAGTCATCAATCTCTCCAGTGTCTCTCTCACAGTTCACAGTGTCATGCTACTAGCCAGAAAACAATGATATGATGCATCAATAAATAACAACAGAGACTGAGATATGATATGCATATGAATACGTATGACTGAGTATGTAATGCAATGAAAGCAGATAACTCAACAGCAGAAATGACCTCAATAGGTCCCAACAGAATAAGCATGTAGCCTAGACATGTCTTCTAACATGAATCACAGCTCGATAACTATAGTACATAGAGATTTTATGATTACATATAAGTTCAGGTAATTACATAGCATCACAGAATTAACGGAGGAGTCACAATTCACACGGTGTACGCCTACACGCCGGTCACCTAGCATGTGCGTCACCTCAACACCTAACATATAACACGTATAGTCAGAGTTCATACCCTAAGCACCAAGATTAGAAGAGTTACCTATCTCGAACAAGAAGAATCCAATGCCGAGCAAGCTAAGTAATGCTCTAAAAATTCCAACCTGTGCGTATTAACTTTTGAACTTCTCGAATCTTGTCACAATCAAAATACTAATATTTTCCCACAAAATCCGAAATTACACTCCAAAAATTGCCCATGGGGCCCATATCTCGGAATCCGACGAAACTCACAAAATCCGACAACCCATCCAATTACAAGTTCAACCGTACTAATTTTACTCAAATTCGACTCTGAATCGGTGTTCAAATCTTCGAAAATTCAATTTATGAAATTGTAGAAACTTCCTCCGATTTCTGTTGAAATATAAATAATTTAACGCCGAAAATGAAGATTAATTCATGGAATATACTCATAAGGGAGTCAAGAACAATTACCCCAAGTTTTGTGGAAACATTCCTCTCCAAAATCACCCAAACCGAGCTCCAAAATTCGAAAATGGCTAAAAATAGTGAAACCTCGAATTTAAGCTTCCGCCCAGCGACTTCCGCATCTGCGAACAGGAGGTCACATCTGCGACCCTTGATTTTGCGGAAAAAGGCACGCATTTGTGAGCCAGGCCGCTTCTGCGATGGTAATGGTCGCATCTGCGATGCTCACTTCTGCCACGTGAACCACATTTGCGGTTGCACAGGTGCGTCCAAGCACGCACATTTGCAATCCTCACTCCCAGCTCCCTTCATGCTTCTAAGGTAACACTGCCGCTTTTGCGGCGTCGCACCTGCGCCCAACACTCCACAGGTGCAGTCACACTAGAACTAGAAATCTTCAGCAATGCAACATGAAATTAAAATGAACTGAACTACGTCCGAAACTCAACCGAGCCACTCGGGACCACTTTCAAATATACCGACAAGTTCCATAACATAATACGGACCTACTCAAGGACTCAAATGACATCAAACAACATCAAAACGACGAATCGCACCTCAAATCAAAATCTATGATTTTTTAACTTTCAAATTCTATATTTTGTGCCGAAACACATCGAATCAATTCGGAATGACTTCAAATTTTGCACACAAGTCATAAATAACATAACGAAGCTATTCCAATTTCCAGAATCGGATTTTGACACTGATATCAAAAAGTCAACTCCCCAGTCAAGCTTCCAAAAATTCAACTTTCACCATTTCAAGCCTAATTCCACTACGAACGTCCAAATAATTTTCCGGAGATGCTCCTAAGTCCAAAATCACCATACGGAGCTATTGGAATCATCAGAGTTCAAATCCGAGGTCGTTTGCACATAAGTCAACATCCGGTCAACTTTTCTAACTTAAGTTTTCAATTATGAGACTACGTGTCTCATTTCACTCCGATATCCTTCCGGACCCAAAACAATTAATCCGATAGGTCATAATACAGCTATAAAGCACAAATAGAGTAATAAATGGGAGAATGGGGACATAATACTCAAAACGACCGGCCGAGTCATTATATTCTCCCCAACTTAAACATACGTCCGTCCTCGAACGTGCCAAGAGTTGTTCCTGAGCCTTTAAATCAATGTTCCACCCTACCATGCACATAATCGGGGGTGATCCCACATCACCCTATTCTACATAGGCCTGACAACACAACATCACTAGAAGTCATTAATTCAACCTTAGCCCGTAGACCTTGGAATTCAATTTCCAACATTCAGAATTTCTTTTCAAGACACGAATCTCACATCTACACACTGTATGATTTTGATCAAGTTGTATCAAGCCATAACCATAACCCCAGATATAATCACATAACATACTACACAACTCGCACTCTCGCAGCACCATTCTCGATCACAGTAACTACTCCAAAACCAACCAAGTACTAGTATTAAACCCCATATCAAACTAAACCTCATCCCAAAATCTTCGTACACTATTGATAATAATAGAAAAACGCAGAATCTCATAATCCCTTTATCAAATCAACAAGTCGTGGAGCTCTCTCACCTCAACTAGGACCAGAATCACTTTCTAAGATGACTTTCAATGTTGTCCTCCCAAATATATCATTTCAAACCTGATAGTACCCATTCTAGGTCCAATGACCATATATTATTAAACACAACTATCCCACAGACATGCAACACCAATATAACTCAGAGCCACAAACCATGCCATCTGTGTGCCAATACGCAACAATTCCAATGTACTCAGTCATGGAAAATGGCTCAAATGAGAGAATTGCCCCGCAAGATTAACAAGTACCACCACAACAAAATACTGAAAATCCATCATACAACGTAGAACCATCACCTGTTTCTAACACAAGGTTCATACCTTAACATAACTCCGCTGTAATGCGTGACCTCATCCAACGCTGGTCCATATTATATACCTCAATCCATCCTGCTCAAAATCAATAACAACAGAGAGGCAAATGACACAATACCACACAAAACCAAAAAGAACATAACCAATACACAATTGATCATGCAATACCCAAATACTCATCTCGCTAGAATTCCGCCATGAGGCCCCCAATAGAATTGCACCATGTGTGCATATAACCAATGAATCACAACTCCTCGTAGCATAGAAGAGTAACTCACAGATTATTTCAGATCATGAATAAGTTCAACATCAATCGAATGGCACATCCCTCAATAATAGTAGTATGGAGCCAACCAATCCGACTCGGTGTAGAATACACATCCTAATTGGGCCTACCAATGGAACCCCAAATCAACTCTGGTCACCACAAATAGATAAATAACCCTCCGAAAATCCATAATGGCTGAATCATAATACATATTATCATCTGGCTAGCTTCGGCCACGACTTAGTAGTCCACGACCATGAAACAATCTGCTCCTGAAAATTCCCAATCTCCAAATCCATAGAACACACGAATCACCATTTCTGATCACATCTCCATCGCCTGAATGTCTAACACATCTCTCATACAATGAGGAATACTTCTCCCATTATTTAGTGCCACATAGCAACATCTTAAAATCAGCAGTTGATCAACCAGGAGAGCGCCGTAATACCTATGACATATCCATAATTCAAAGCATAGTGCGCCTTCTGAAATGTACACTATACTCACGCAATACCAAATAGTTATAGCATTCATCTAAATAGTGAAAACCATTCATTTCCTCCAAGAATTTATGACCTCCCCTTCAAAACTAAACGGTGACCTTGCACACGCAAACCTTAATCCCACACAACACACTGCATCTATCATGCCATCATATGAAAAATACAAGAACCTCATAATCATTCTGAGTCACAAGTAGAATACATATCCGATCACCTAGAAGCCTTCCATTTGATCCCATCCGGTAGAAAATCACAATACTCAACATGCTCCTCAGGCCGGCGGGAATATCCATCTCAAACCGTGGTAGAAATCCTCAAGAATGTCTTGGAATCTAATTGCACATAATCAAGCCATCAGAACTGAATCTTTCTAACTCAACCAAGCCACGCAGGTCGTCAAACCCAAGAGTATTGCCACAAAGCACCTGTAGAAAACCGCCACATCATAAGCACCCAAAGAACCGATTATATCCATTACCATACTGAGCCAACCTACTACCAAGATGTCCTATTTCTTCGAGTCTCTTCTGAATTTTTCTTCAGATTGATACTTCTCCTTGCTAAAACACCACGATCTTTAACCACAACTCACCCCCAAAACCTAGCATAGAACCACAACTCCCTAAGGCCTATAGGCCGCTGAATTCCCTCTTAAGTACCCCAAAAGCACCACAACCAAGACATCTACTCTGAAAGACATTATGTGAATTTAAGATTGTTCCTCTTCCCTTTTCTTATACTGAAATGTAGAATCCATAGTCATACAGAATTACCGCAACTCCCGACACCATCCAATGTAAATAACTGATTCTAGCAATATACGCATCAGATAAATTTTCAATTGCCACTTATACAAAAAATAAATTGAATCCATTATCACCTTCTCTAGAGTCACCCACTTTTTCTCAAATCTAAATTGTACCGCCCAAATGGGCTGAAAGATGCGTGCCCCATTAGCACAGCAACACTCAAATAGGAAATCCTACCTTAACACCACTGATCAAATTCATACTCCGTGCGCACTGCATTATTCACTAATAACAACTCACTCATCCCATGACTCTCATATACTTATAAAGCACAATATAACATGTATTTAGGAATTTCAGTACTCGAGTCATCCTCGATCCCAACCCCTGCAAGTCATAACTTATCCACAAGTATGCCTCAGACCAAACCTAAACTTTAACATATAACCATGAAATTGAATTGTCAATAGCAGGCTCCCTCACTTGGCTCAAAGCCATAGAACAAAATATTCCACAACTCACAATACCCATACTCTATTACTGCCATAATGCCACAGTCAGTTCAACAAAACTTCTTCTCAAACTCATGCAACGCCAACCATAAAAATACCCCAAATCATCCGCTAAGCCCACAATCATTCTCTTAACACTTAAGTCAACTTTCTTAGCCAAATTCAAATTCAAATCTCAACATATGTGCCCCGCTGGCAGAAAATAAACTCTCCACTCACATACAAGGAACACACCTACGTAGATTACTCCGCAGGGGATAACCCACATGCTTAGCCTCAAATTGGTATCTTGTTATACCCTTTTGCAGTCATAATTTCTATGCAATCACTTAGTCTATCTGAGTTCAAATTCATTAACCATACATGAGAATTTAACTTGTCCCAAAATTTAACAACGTGAAAGTTACTTCAAAACATTCATACTCGAGATTGTACGTCACATCAAAATGGAAATCAAGCAACCAATGGCCATTCCTTTACATTTCAAGGAAACACTTCTCGTCATATTCAAATCATCTTAACACATCCCGCAGTTATATCATACTCGTCACAAGGCCATTCCACCGCTCATCAAGCCACAAATTCCATTCGTATGGACATTATCAGACATATGAGTCCAAATATACAAGTTAC
>AWOL01S0034934.1:0-106315 GCA_000715115.1 Nicotiana otophora
GAGATATTACTCCTCTTCCAATATGGGACAAGACTACACTATACATATCTATAAACTAACAAGGCCAATGTAAAAAAGGTCTTAGTTGAGAATGCCAAGAAAGTCGCTTGAAAAAACAAGGCTGGTAAGCCAAGTGGAGTAGTCCAGATTGAGGAGATGAACCTGGTTCTTGAAGATGAATATGGGGATGTGGAAGTACCCATACCTAGGGCCAAAAAGAGAAAGACTTCTCAAAAGAATTCTCGAGAAACAGAGGCTGAGGCTGAGGGCTCAATTGTGTCTAAAAGAACTAGGTCTGCTAAAAGGAGCAAGGAGGCTCAAATAGTGGAAGAAAATGGCTAAGGATGCTGAGATTGAAAGGCTGAAGAAACGATTGGCTGAAGTAGAGGATGAGAGAGACTCTCTCAAATGTGAGCTTTCAAAGTAAAAGGAGAATAATGATAGTATTTTTCAAGATATGTTGAAACTGCTGCAAGCCAAGAACCAAGAATCTGGTCCTTCCCAGTTTTTAACCCTTCCTAAGCCTAGTTGTAACTAGTGACCCAAGTGAGATTTCTCTGTCTTTTGTTCATGGTTCTATATTTTTATTTCTTCTTATGCTTTGTGGTAGGATCTTATCAATCAATGAAATTCACTGCTTTTGCTCTAATTGTTGTTGATATTGCTTAGATGGATAATATCCTTAGATTGATAAAGAGAAAATTGAATCCGTGATTGCATTTGAAGTAGCCCCGGTGGCCATGAGTGATATCTGCTAAAATATGGTTACTTAACTTAATTATGCAACTTTTCGATGATGCCAAAAGGGGGAAGATAAGGTGTGCTTTTGCTTTGGACTGTGATGTTTATAATCTAATGAACCTGGTCCTTGATGATTTGTGTCTTTAAAATGGAAAATGTTCTAATAGTGTGTTGATGTTGAGCTGAGTTGAAATAGGTTTCATGCTTATGAAAAGCACGGAGTTTGTCATCATCAAAAAGGGAAAATTTATTGGCCTGAGTAAATTTGTTTTGATGATTGACAAAGGAACACATGCATGAACCATGTCCATGGACAGTGTACACAGGTGACGGGCAGAATCAAGAATAAGGCATGCACGTGAAAGGGATAAGTATAAGTGGTTATTTCTAATAATCCTTGAACGAAAAGGTTGCATATTTGATAAAGAGCAGGACTCCTTACTTGAAGAGAACTCTATCCAAGATAAGGAAAGAGTTAGAAGTTGAAGATAACTACAACTCTTCCACCAAGGAAGAGTAAAGCATTAGACTTCTAGTTAATCTTTATTTACTAACTCTATATATATCAGTTTTGTTCTCTTTTACAGGCGATGCACACATACTGAAGTTAAGCACGAATTGAGAGTAAAATAGCAAGGTATTTTGTGAGCAATTCGTGTGAGATTTAAGAGTGCGATCCTAAAGCTATACGAACTAGATTGAAGAACCAGCTCCATAAAGAGTTTTATGTGTCTTTCTTTATTTCTAGTTCAAAGTGTAGTAGGCGTTTTGAGTTGTATCTTTCAGCTTTCTAAGAAGCAAATTGTAATAGGTACTCTGAGTATTCAAGTTAGAGTTAACTTAAAGTTGTCGCAACAGTTAGAGGTTGGTTGCCACAACGGGATTAGAGTTAATCCTTAGGTTTACAAAAAGTTTTGTAAATGCTGTTTTGGCTCATTGATTTAGTGAAGTGTTGGGAAAAATTCTACTGAGTAGTAGGTCGTGGTTTTTTCATCTTTTGAGCCAGGTGTTTTCCACGTAAAAATCCATGTGTTCTTTACTTTCTGCATTATTTATTCCGCAACTATAGTATATGGAATGCATAGAAGAACCAGGTCCTTCGATAATCCAGTGCACGCGAAAATCAGGCACCACACAAATCACCCCACCTCTTGTGTGGTATTGAAGTTTTTAAAATATCAAGAACAATGTGAATGAGGGAACTCTCGTAGTAACAACAACTATAATTATAATCATCGTTGTTATTGTTATTTATTGAAGATATTTTAACATTAAAAATATTCCATGACTCATTTTAGAAGCATTAAGTTGAGGTTAGCCGCAATCAAGAAACAACATTTTAATATTAGTGCCACTAACATGACTCAAGGAATAATTTAAGTTGCATAATATGGTTTTCTTAATAATACCGGGCTATCTTGAACCAACTAGCCACTTAAAAGTCAATTTAACTCTCAACAGCTATAATAGTTTGCTCATACCAACTTGCAGCATTAAGCAATGGATAACATTTAAACAATGATTCATGATTTTTAGTTCTGGTTTAGCTAGAATCAGTCAACTAGCAATAAAAAGTTTCAACTGCTATAAGCATTAACCAAGAGGCAACACTTTAATGAGAATTCAAGATGTTAACAGTCTTTCCCAAGTCTAGTTTAGCTAAAGTCAACTGGCGAGCTAAGTCTTTAGAACTACTAGCTAATTGTAGCATTAATTAAGAGGATAGCAAATTTAATAACAGTTTTTATTAAACTCCACATGGTCTTTTAAATTATTTAGCTACAAGCTGTCTTTTTTCAGGGGAAAAAAAAAAGTAAAAATGAACCTGTGTCGACTGCTAGGAGAAATTTTTATTCAACATAACGGTGCACAAACTTACAGATTTGGCCATACTTGCAGTACTAGCAAAATCTGTGGGAGGTTACAACCTGACAAACTTGCAACTGTAGAATAAAGCAGCCATTGCAAAGACTTACTGGGATTTAGCTTATAAGCAAGACAGGTTGTGGATAAGGTGGATGAATGAATATTACATAAAGGGACAAAGATTGGATACAATGCATATTCCTCAACAGGCCAGTTGGATGGTGAAGAAAATTTTAGGAGCAAGGGAAACAACAAGTCTAGTACAAGGAACTCTGCAAGAGAAGAAAAGTTTGATTAGACAATTCTACTTTCAACTACTAGGAGATCATACTAAGGTGGAATGGAAGGGTCTCATGTTTCAAAACAGTGCTCGACCCAAGGCTATATTTATAACGTGGCTACAATGTCATAGGAGGTTGATGACTGTTGATAGGCTTACCAAGTGGGGATCAATGTGAACCTAATTTGCGCGGACTTTTCGTTTTTGGTTCCACACCCGTCTTGACACGGGACGGGAGCGGGTGCGGGTGTGGGATATGTCCCGAATTCGGTCAACTAACTTCGGATACTTTGTGCTGAGTCCATCGATAAATTTGGGGGGAAATTGAGATTTTGATTTCTCAAAATTAAAAGTAAAACAGATTTAAGACATGCGAAATGGCATACCGTCAATATTGTAGAACTTTTGTCTCATATTTGCTGCTTTGTGTTCCAGAAAAATCAAGAATTCAAGGGGTCGTGTTCTAAATTCAGACTTATAGCTCTATTTTTTACAATTTTGAATATCTTTAGCTGAATCCCCGCACCCGTATCCATACCTGGATCCGCACTCCCGAATCTTAAATTTTAGATTTTGCCGAATCCGACACTCGGATCTGTGCCCGTATCGGATGCCCGCACCCAAGTCCGAGCAACTTAGATGTGAACACAAGCTGTGTATTATGCCAGGCAAACGATGAAACTAGGGACCATTTATTTGGAGAGTGCAGTTTTTTCAAGGATTTGTGGAATAGAATTATGGAGTGGTTGCAGTTAAAGCCTATTCAGGTGCAAACATGGAATCAGATGTTCTCCTGGATTATTCATCATACAAAGGGAAAAACACAAATGGACAGAATCCTCAAGATGGTGTATGCAGAATTCATCCAGGCAATCTGGAAAGAGAGAAACAGTAGAGTTTTTGAAGGCATAATTCGTGATCATGAGAAAATTGCTAGAGAGTTGGCATATGTGTGCAACATCAGAGCAACAGGTGAACTTAGAAGTCGACTACAAGCATTGCAATTCTACCCTTGATTATATACCAGTAAACCAGTTGTATTGCCCTATTTGATATGAAGTGTTAGTAGTTTGTAATAGGAAAGAAGAGTTTTATCTTTTTTCGATAGCTAGTCGGGGATGACTAAGCTTAATTTTGTAATTCTTCATTGGTGATTAATGAAATATGTTTAATTACCTAAAAAAGAACTAATATTTTGCTCTAATGAATCTAAAGGAAGAATTTGTACCAGATCCTTGTTAATAGGCGCTAACAGAGAAGGAATGTTTCCGGAATTGGGAAATTTGGCGGTGGCGCAGCCGTCGGCAGGTGGAAGCATTGCCGGAGATGGAGTTTCTTTCTGTCCTTTTTTCCAAACAAGTGTCACGCATGCCACGTGTCATTTTTGGAAGGTAATTGTTTCACTTTTTTGTTTTTTTACAAGTATAGGTGTGTAAAAGATTGTTCAAACAAAATATGTCAAATGAATTTTTGTGCTAGTTAAATGAGTAAAATATGCATCTAAGTTTTTTTTTCAAAAAAAACTATTGATATATTATTTTTTTTAAAAATGTGCCATTTAATTGTTTCACTCCCTAGTCTCTTGTTCCAATATAAGGTCTACACTCCCTAGTTGGTATTTATTTAGACATAGGGTTTCCACTCCCTAGTCTCTTTTCCAACATAGAGTCTCCACTCCCTAGTTGATGTTTTTAGACATAGGGTCTCCACTCCCTAGTCGTTTTTCCAACATAGGGTCTCCACTCCCTAGTTGATGTTTCTAGACATAGGGTCTCCACTCCCTAGTCACTTTTCCAGCATAGGGTCTCCACTCCCTAGTTGATGTTTTTAGACATAGGGTCTCCACTCCCTAGTCATTTTTCCAACATAGGGTCTCCACTCCCTAGTTGATATTTTTAGACATTGGGTCTCCACTCCCTAGTCACTTTTCAAACATAGGGTCTCCACTCCCTAGTTGATTTTATTTTGGACATATGGTCTCCATTCCCCAGTCTCTTTTCCAACATCGGGTTTTCACTCCCTAGTTGCTTTAATTTTAGACATAGGGTCTCCACTCCCAAGTCTCTATTTTCCCAGGATACACCAATCCCAACCTTTTATCGCTTTCAATAATAAAGTAGTATAGAGTTTTGTTACCAATAACTCACGAATTTTTTCTAGTGAAAACTGGGGCAGAAAAATTTCGTTCGTTTGTTTATTTTGGTGCCTGAGCAGGTTATACCTCGAGGTAAAGGGTTGAGATAACCAAAAGAAGTCTCAATCCAAAATAGAGAAAAGAAAAGGAAAGGAAAGGAAGTGAATTCAAAGCACAGAAAAGGAGAAAAGATATGGACCGCTCAAGACATGATTGAAGTCACAAGCTTTGCATGTCCTGTCTTGATCCGAAAAGGCTGAAGAAGAATGAACTAGCACCTGCAGTTAGGAAGCATCAAGGTTCAGATCAGAGTCTGTGTGAAAAACCAGCCAAGACTCAAGATCAAGACTCATAGATAGGAATCTTGTAACTCGTAGCTCATAGGCTTAGTTAATCTTTTTCGTTTTGACTTTGGTATAATAAGGAGCTCAGCAAGCAGCAAATAGCAGCAACAGCAGTGAAATCACAGCTTCTCGGTAGTCCCGGCTATCAAAACTTCCAAAACTACACTGACCTGATTCCTTTATAGCCAAGGATATGTAGGCAACCTCCGAGACAAGGTTCGGTCAAACCTTTTCAAAGTGCTCCCTATGGAGTATCCAAACAAACAAAAATTGCTCGTAATTGCTCACTTTATCTTTGCCCGAAAACCCTTTATGTTTTCGAGCAAAGAGCGGCACTGTGAGCATGTGATTTTTGCCCGATGAAAAATATTCCTACAAATTCACAAAAATAGATTTGTTTTAATTATTTTAATTTTTATAGAATTTTTAGAAATTTTTTGCTAATTGTTGTTTGCACTTAGTTGCATATTTAAAATTTTAAAATTATAAGAAAATACCAAAAAATGTCTAAATTTTCATTACATAGCATGTTAGGTTTTAATTGCATTTAGGATTTAGTTACACGAGTTAATTACATTATTAAACAAAAATCACAAAAATATTGGTCACTTTTACATTTGCAGTTTTTAGTTTTAAATTATTAATTACCTTTCATTTTTTAAGCTAAATTAATTGTTCAAATATTAGAAATAGTTAATTAGGTTTATTTCACAAATTAGATCTTTGATTTAGGACTTAATCTAGGTTTTTAATTAATTAGTTTAGGATTAAAAATAAAAGAAAAGAAAGAAGAAGGAGAAATATAAAGAAAAGGAAAAAGGGGCGGTTTGGGCCAACCCAATAGCCCGATTGTTCCCGATTCCGCCCAGCCCCAAAATCCCTCACCCGGTCCAACCCCTATCAGACCAAACGGCCCCCTTTTTCTTTGAACAATCCCATCCGTTGATCTCCTATGATCCAATGGCTGGGAACTCCCCAATTCCTCCCCTTATAACTGTCCAAACAGACCCCCCAAACTCTAAAACCATTTTTTCATTTCTTCTTCATCTCCCTCAACTTTCCAAACCCTAGCCGCCATCACACCCCAAAAATCCCACCGGCGGCCGCCACCTTTAACACCACCAAACAACCCCAGATTCTCACCATACAGTCCTCGTCCCTCCATCTTTCCAAATCCATCACTAGTTTTCCCAAAATCCTCACCAAATCCGTTGATTTTCGGATCTAAAAATCCAAAAAACAAAAAAACCTAATCTTTCCCTTTTATGATTTCTTGGGCGATGCCAACTCGTTTTGGTCTAAAACTTACGTTAATCGATTGCTCTTAACGAGAGCAATCGATTGACATTAGTTTTAGCTCATTTCGAGGTCGCCGGAATTTGACCGACCTACCGGATTCCGGCCAACTCGCCACTGGCCAGCCAAAGCCTCGTCGTCGTCAGTGTTCGTCGATTCACCTCAATCGCCGTCTCTTTTAGAAGCCAAATCAGTATATCTTCTCTTTTCCTTTCTTTTGTTTCTTTTCAGATTATCACTTAGGTCTTAATTTCTTTTGATTAGATTAGTTTATTAATTTGATTAAGTTCAGTGAAAGTAAGATTAATTAGTTAATTGCATAGTTTTAGGTTAAGTGAATCAGTTTTAATTAATTTAATAATTTAGCTAAGTTTAATTGGTAAGCTCTCTGCCCTTTCTGGATAGGAGTAAGGTTGCGTACATCCTATCCTCCCCAGACCCACTTGTGGATTATACTGGTTTGTTGTTATTGTTGTTGTAATTGGTAAGTTGTTTATGTTTTGTTTAATCCTTGATTTGGTCTTAATTATTTGACTTCTGATGTTTGAGTGTCAATTGGAATTAAGGGGTGAAAGGGTAATAACAGAAACTTTAAGGGGTAATTGGAAACCAAATTTAGGGAATCTAACTAGTTGTTCAGGAAGCTTCTAGAAAAAGGACTTAAGTGCAATAACATAATTGAATTAGGTCAGAGTTTGGGTAAAAATGATAAATTTTCAGAAGTTGAAAAGAGTGAAAATAAGAAGAAACTTCTAGAAAAGGACAGCTGTCCGAATCTTGTTAATATAAGGTGCTGAAAAAAGGAAAATATCTCATATAAGGGGGACAGCTGTACAAAATTGGTTAAAAAGATGCTTTTTGTTCCATTTTTTCAGCTGACAGATTCCTCTTTATATTCCCTTATTCTCTTCATGCAGGGCACGACTGATTTCTATAAAAGGGAACACACTTTTCATTTAGGGGAGAGAAATTCATCTACACATTACACTCTCACTCTCACACACACTCAAGAGCAGAAGAAAGGCATCTTCTCTGATTTAGAACACTAAATATTCCACAAAAGAAAAAAAAAAGTAGGATAGAGAGGCTATTTCTGAATTGTTTGAGGCAGTGTTCATTCCTTTTCATATTGCTGGGTTTCTAAATTGCTGGGTTTCTAAATATTCTGAATCGAAACTGCTGTTGTTCTCTGCATAGTTGGACTCCAATCTGTTTTTTCCGACCTCTACTGGGTTTTCTTTTCCTTTAAGCCTAATCCTCAAGTTATGAGGTATGTTTCTTTGAAGCTATTGTCGGATTTGCTTGGATATGAGTATTATGATTGTTCTTTGACTCATTTGTAGTAATTACTTGAATCCATGACTTGTTTTGGCTAAGTCCATTTATTGATACTTGAATGTATATGTTTTGATTTAGCTTAAATACTGAACAAAATACCTGTTCAATTTAATTAGAATGAGATGCTTGATTTTTTATTTTCCCGAACGCAACCACTTCGTGTGTATTGGCTTGATTCCTATTTTTGAGTAATATCACATGTTGAAATGAAATCTGTATAGTCAGCTAAGTTTGGAAGTCGTGGATTTCATAGTTGTTAATTAGTGTAATACTCACGTGTCTAAGCAGGTTAATCTCGTGATTTAATCTCAGTTATACAAGGTTAAGCAAATGTGAGGCAGAAGGGGAATACTGATTTATGAGGATTTAGTGTTGTATAGTTAACTCTTATTGTAATATTCATCTAGGGCTATTACTGTAATAATTTTGATTGACTCAATGAAGATAAGCAGATGTTGGATTTTGTATAATCTGTGATTTGATTTAATCACTCTTTGGCATGGTAGTTGGATATATAATCTTGTATTTCCATTTGTTGTGCTTCACGTTTGGGCCTAAATGCTATGGGCCTCAATGTAAGCCCAATGTCATTCCACGCGACATAACTGAGGTCCAGTTCTGTTTCTCAACCAAGCATGACCCTATACCATTATTTGATTACTGGCCATATAGAATTGGGTAACTAAAAAATAGGTTATTCCAGTAGTTTGCCAAACCATTACCATTTTGTTTGCATGAATTCTTTAAACAACCCAATACTTTCGATTGTTTTGTCCTTCACATGTGCTAGCAATCAACTTCAATTGCCTTTATCAAGATTCAATAACAATAACAATCCAACCCAGTATAATCCCACTAGTGGGATCTGGGGAGGGTAGTGTGTACGTCTGTTTCCAATAGACCCTCGGCATCCTTCCCTCCAAGAACTCACACCTTGCTCTTGGGGTGACTCGAACTCACAACCTCTTGGTTGGAAGTGGAGGGTGCTTACCATCAGAGCAACCCACCTTGTCAAGATTCATGTGCCGATAATTTATCTCTTCACATGCTGTGTTTTTTTTTTTTTACAAATTAATACACGTTTGTGGGGCCTGATGGCAGAAATAGGCCCAGTTCTGTTTTGTCAACAATGAGCTCTTGGAGCTCTAGACAAGGTGGGTTGCTCTGATGGTAAGCACCCTCAGCTTCCAACCAAGAGGTTGTGAGTTCGAGTCACCCCAAGAGCAAAGGTGGGTAGTTCTTGGAGGGAAGGATGCCGAGGGTCTATTGGAAACAGCCTCTCTACCCCAGGGTAGGGGTAAGGTCTGCCTACATACTACTTTCCCTAGACCGCACTAGTGAAATTATAGTGTGTTGTTGTTAAGCTCTTGGAGCTCTTTTGACATGAATTTCTTTCTCTTGGGCCTAGTCGCTAATGTGCCAGGACTGTCCCTCACTTTGTGAATCTTTTTAAAAAAAAGAGAATTCTAATGTAGCAAAGGTCCAAAGGATTAGAATTAATTAATACTTGTACGCTTATCCACAAATAATTTTTCATAAGTGAGTCCTTGCAACAAATCTCCAATTAGTTTAGGACAACAATTCATGAATATTCACAGTTTGCTTTAGGCGCGATTAAATAAATTATCGTGACTATGGGTATGGTTCCCGTGGCATAGTCATGATACGTAAATCTCATTCGGGTGTGTATTTCATGTGACCCGACCACAACTTCGAATTATAATAAAAATAAACATGTTGTAAATCGCGGGTGCGTTTCACGTGGCGCGATTCGCAATGTGTACAAAAACAAACGAGTGTGCGACATCGCGACTTGTTCAAACAAATTTCATAAATAATTAAAAGCGCTAAAAAATAAAATACACAATAGGTTCTAAAACATGTAATAATTCAGATAATTAAGCCATGTATTAATTGTTAAGCGACCGTGTTAAAACCACAGAATTCGGGAGTGCCTCACACCTTCTCCCGGGTTAACAGAATTCCTTACCCGGTCTTCTGTGTTCGCGGACCATAAATAGAGTCAATTTCCTCGATTTGGGATTTAAAATAAACCGCTGACTTGGGACACCATAAATTATTCCAAGTGGCGACTCTGAAATTAAATAAATAATCTCATTTCGATTAATGTCACTTTAATTGGAAAAACTTCATATCCCCTCGGGAAAAAGGAGGCGTGACAAACGACTTAACAGTTTTGGGGGCGGATTACTCGATTTTTTTATCGGGTAAACCGTTAACCCGTTAAGGTTTTTTATATTTATACTTTTACCCATGTGTATATAAAGTACTATTAAAACTTAAATGGCTAAATCTCGTATGTCTGTAGCTAATGGCATTGGCAGTCATCTTTAGCTTCTAATAAGGAAAAGCTACTACAACTAACAGAGACAGTTTGAACTATTCATTTGACCGTTTGGTATTGATTGTTCAAAATTTTCTATTTGGTTTAGCCAATAAACCGTCCGATAACCGTCCGATAATTGTCAATCTGATATCAATCCGTCCGATATCTTATTGCAAGGCTAGCGAATTATTATATTTATAATCCGATAACTGATAAGTCAAACCGTTAATCGTAGTTATACGCCCGATCCGCTCTCCTAGGATCTGCTGAACGTGGTGCCTTAGGACCATTTGGTTTATTGGTTCTAACAGATAAGGGTTTGTCCGAGCAAACTCCAATATACTTCTACATTGCAAAAGACACTGCTGGAAATTTCACCACATTCTTCTGCAATGATCTTAGGAGGTTCTAATTGTTATTAAAGATTGTTTATTGATGATTATTAAAGATTGTTTATTGTAGCTCTCAAAATGTAACTAAGAGTGTTTTTTGGAAAGTGCTTTACTAGACAATGTTACTCCGAATGGTGGGTGTAAATGGATATTTAAACACCGACTAAACCGACCGAAACGTACCGCACCAAACCGATTTTTAGGTTTCTTTTAATAAAACCGTAAGTTTTTATACAAATCTTTAACCGTACCGTTAATTAGGGTAGGTTTTTTATTTTATGAAAATAAATCGAAAAAATACCGAACTGTACCGAATAAATTTACTTGTGAAAAATATATTTATATATGAAGTTTAAAAATAATAAAGCATATTCACTAGCAAAATCCTAATTCACAAACTAATTATACTACTCCTGCTGAAACTAAATTATTCCAGCATATTTACTAGCAAGACACATAGTATTCTAGCGATTATAAGTAGCAAACTACAATGTATTGAATATGTTTCCTTTCGTATAATTTAGATTCATGTTTTTGAATATTTAATCTTTTGTAGACTTTATTCTTGAGTTCCAACTTGGTTAGTATCTTTCCACTCGTGATTTATATTTTTTGTATCTTTGCTTAGTTTTTTTTACGCTGCTGTAGAATAGTTGATGGATACTCTGATCATCTTTCATATTTTCTTATTTTATCACCTTTCAAACAGTAAAAATATAGTCATACATAATAGTGACTTTTACAAGACACTTCTTTGCATTCTACTAGTAACTTTTATAAGACATTGAAAAAACTATCAAAAATTAACCGAACCGTACCGATACCGAAGAGAAACCGACATGATTGAGACAGTATCAGAAAGTCTAATTTTGGATACATAATAGAATAACCGAAAAATTGATATGGTACAAATTTCATAAAATAACCGGCCGAACCGAACCATTGAAACCCCTATTTCTACCTATCTTAGGGATCACAGGTATATGAACATTTCTAAACGAGGAAAGGCATAAATAACTTCAGCAGAGTAATAGTATAACATCCGAAAAATAAAAAAGCATTGTCGGAATGATCTTTAAATACCCGTTCAGCATGCTAAATATGAATATAAATCCCACACATTCTTGCTAAGTATGACTATAGAATCCCACACCTTATTACAAGAGCACATTGAAAATTTAATCTCTGAGAAGTTACATTTCTTGCTAGAGAAATGACATGAAAATTTTTAAAGAAAAACCAACAAAGAGAACACAAGCATATAGCAGACAAAAGTTACATCGTCCTCTGTATCTTCATCTGCAGGTTCCTTGATTCTTTCTTCACTTCTTCTCAAGGCTGCGCTTTCTCAATCTAATCTGTTAAAGAAAATCTCCAAGATGACTCTCAAGTAAACGTAAAGTGAAAATAGCGAGAAATTAGGGTTCATAGCCCTTTTCTTTATAAGCAACACATATCCACATAGCTTATATGATTCAGCATATTTAATTTCAACCACATGACAATTGTTAAAATATGATCTCCCTTCCTTATCATTGATGTAGGAGGCATTTTTTTTCTTTGGGCAACAATTCATGTGCCACCTTTTCAAGAGGTTAAAGTAATATTTTTGTTGATATTGCTTCCCCCTGTTACACAAGTAGTAGACAATAGATAAAGATATGGTCCTCTAAGCAAGGCCTTCCCAACATATTTCTATCACCAAATCAACCTATAATTTGATTCAGGGCTCTTTCTTCCATTGTAAAACTGAAAAGTACACAATGTACATTAAAACACACGGTCTAAAGAATCGAACAAAATTAACCGAGGAATCAAATTTACATTGCGAGACCTAATATTATTTGTAGTTCACCTTAACATGTTTGCCTACTCAATGAACAGTGATTTTTAGTTTTCCTCTTATATCAGGAAGGATTAAGCAAATAATAGCAAGAATAAACTACCATGACATTTTTCCCCCTCAGAATTTTGCAATACACACAAAAGAGTACTAAAGAAAATTACAACAACAACAAACAACGAACATCACGAAGCCCTCATAAAAATGTCTTTTTGACAGGATTGACAGAGCAAGAATGGCCAAATTCAGAATATGGACATCGGCTAGCTGTACAGGGGTAGTATGAGCTCAACTAATGAAATAAAATAAACACAACATAAAATGGCAAAATTACTGCATTGACAGAGATCAACCCTGAAAGAGTTTCATAGAGCCATTTTCCTAAATGTAAATATTTGTGTACTTCGAACTGTGGAAGCAACCACTAATGTTTGCATTACGGTAGGCTGTCTACATCACACCCCTTAGGGTGCGGCTCTTCTCCGGACCCTGTGTGAATGCAAGATGACTTGTGCACCGGGCTGCCAATAATATATATTTGTGCAATGATTTTTCTAAATCTTTTCATTGACCATGTATATCATAATTAAAAGGCCGCACAACAAGCACATGCAACGTATGTAACAAACTCTTTGTTACAGTCAACAATATACTCCTATTTAGTAGTTATGCAGAAGAAATTCTATTACAATCAACAGGTTAATTCTTACCTAATGATTCAACACAGTTCATGATTAGAAGTCAATATTTAATGGATATTGAAAGTTCATCGTTAATGATTTCCTTACTTGAATCAAAGGCATAAACTTTAAGCATGTTGTTTTCCAATTCCTCATGCTTTTCCTGGATCTGCTTGGCAAAATTGACAAGAGGATGATAGCATTTATGTAATTCAATTAGCTGCAGCGTCACACTATCTGCAAATCCTTCTGGGATCGCTTGTAAGAGTGTGCATTCTCTGATGCAGACACACTCAAGGCATTGGAAATAATCATCGCTGGCTGTCCAATATCTAAGATACAGATCCTCAAGGAGTAAAAACTTCAATTTAGGGAATCCCATCTCTGTTATTTCCCACTCAACGCCTGAGAAGGCATCATCCTTCAATTCAAGCACCTCGAGATTGGGCAACTTGCTTAAAATGTTCATGCCATTCCATGGAAGACAGGTGCGGCTAAGTGTCAATTTCTTGAGATTTGGTGGGAAAGAACCTGGACTTGGATTGATTAAACACGGCAGCGGGTCGGAATCAAAATCAGGCGGAACTGTAACATTTAGTGCCTCGAGCTCTATTAAATATTTAAGATTATTATACCATCCCACCTCGCTATGAAATTCCTCTGCTTTACTAGCAATTTCCAATTTCTTCACTTTCTCAATCGCTTCAAATATTTCATTTGTGCAACAAGAAGGTATCAACCCAGAAACAGTTTGTACGTTTTCCAAAACCAAGTTCTTCACCTCATTTTCTGATACTGTCTGAGGAGAGTCCAAATACATACACCAAAAATGGAGATGCCTTAATTGAGACAATTTCCAAATTCCATTTGGTAAGGAACGATTAGCGTGTATGAGGGTCAGACCAACAATGAGAGTTTGTAAATTCAGAAGTTTAGAAATAGGAAATTGTCCAGATCTTGAAATGCTCAATGCCAAATACCTTAAAAGAACTAGGTCTAGTATAGCTATGGGGAAATTGAAGATCTTCTTCTTCTCCAAGTCCAATACCCTAAGAAGTTTGAAATGACACCTTTCTACATCAAGAATTAATGTTCTAGAATTGACAGAAAAGGAACGTAATTTGCTACAAGCAAGATCAGGGAATCGACTATGAAAATAAAAGCCCCTTGATTGTTGTGATACCCACCTGCAGCCTTCAGGAATAACCCATAGAGGTCCATCAATATCGGTATTCACAATATACAGAAGATTCTGGCTACCGGCTTCTTTCAAGCAGAAATCATGAACAAGATCATGAATCATACATGTCATGATTTTACCATCCATACTTCTCTTGCTAACAATAACTAGACTTTTATCAATAAGATAATTTAAATGACTAGCGGCCACTTCTTCCAATCCCTCCATACCCTTTATCTTTAGGAGCCCTTCCGCAATCCATAATCTAATCAGCTTTTCCATAGAAATTTCACTAGCTTTTGGAAAAAGTCCAAAATACAGAAAGCAACCTTTCAGATAAGAAGGAAGATGATTGTAGCTTAAAGCAAGCACTCCTGAGCATTGTTGATAAGCATCAACTTCTGCTAATGAGCTCACCCTTTCAGCAACTTTTCTCCACTCTTCCAATGTCCTCTTGCTAGACAGAATCTTGGCAACCACGGCAATCATAAGTGGTAATCCCTTGCAGTTTTTTGCAACATCCTTCCCGACATCCTCAAATTCAATTGGAAAACCTTTTCCTGCAAATGCTTTTTGCTGAAACAAATTCCAACTGTCATCAGGGCCTAGTAAATGCATCTTGAAAGGATCCTTCGAAGAGCTAGCATATTGAGCAACCTCAACATCTCGTGTAGTCAACAATACCCGACTTCTTTTACCATCATCTGGAAGACACAGTCTAATCTCATCCCAAGCGATTTTGCTCCATATATCATCCACAACAATCAAATACCTTCGACCCATTAAACTTTGTTTCAAGCAAACAGCTAAATCTGAATCGTTTTTCTTATCAAGGTCTTCTTCCTTCCCAATATTAACATCTTTAAGGAGGCCTAAAAGCATCTTTCTATAACTATAGTCCTCAGACACGGTAATCCATCCACAGATGTCAAAGAAGCTCAAAACTGAGGGATGAGCAAAAATCTTTTTGGCAAAAGTTGACTTACCAATGCCGCCCAGACCAGTAACAGCATTGACTTCCAGTTCAGGCGAGTCTCTGGTAAGTTGACTCAGCATGTTTGCTTGTTCAATGTTGTACCCCACCATATCGTTCTCAAGGGTTGAAGCATGCAATCTTGGTGAACTTGAATCACCAAGCGAGGAATTTCCAGCTTGCAAATTGTTATTCTGACTGTGCTTGAAGACCTCTTCCTTGAGCGAGTCAACGTTTCCTATAGCTCGTTGTAAGATCTCAAAAAGACTCGAGGGTTTCCTTTTGATGTAGTCCGTCATATAGTTCGTCCATTACCACTTTCATCTGTGATTCAACTTCGTCTTCTGCTTCATTTGCTATGTGTTTTACTTTTGCTTGCAAAATCTCCATTTGTTCAGCATCAGAACTATCAAGAAACTCTTGCAGAGAATCAACCTTTCTCATAGAGTAAATTCAAACTTTCCACATGAGTGTTCCATAGATCTAAGTTTGATTGCAAAAGCTGAAGCTGTTGTACTGTTCCCATTAGAGAAGTCAGTGCAACATAAGCAGACATCTCTCTCTATACTTCTGCAGTAAAGGATCTCCACATTAGCGAATGAAGCAATTTGGACTCACTAGACACTAAAAATGACAGAAATGACAAATTCACATACAATACAAGTCATCATTTGTTTTTTTTTTTGTTTTTGGTAAGATAATAGGTTTTCAAAATTTTAAAGCTCAATGCATACTTTACCTCTCTAACTTGCACAAAATTCGGTAGCTAAGACCCCCTGAATGGCACACTACTTTATTTTTGTTTTCTGCAAAACCAACCATGGTCAACCACAACCCTTAGCACTCAAAGATTTTGATAAAGCAATCTAATATGAAAACTACTGCATTTTCTCCACTCAGAAACTATGGAAAAGCTCTAACTTATCCGCGGCGATGCTTTCCTTATAGCTAGTAAAGATCCGGCGAAGGTGACAGAAAATTTGGTGGCGAGGTAGAGAGTAAAAAGGTTACAGGCGGATTTAGGATCGGAGATGATGAGAAGGAAAATTTGGTAGAAAAGCTTGTCTTTAATCTGTCTCTCCTTTTGTTTAATGTTAAAACTAGCCCGGTTGAAAGAATTGGAAGAAATAGAGAAATATTTCTAGAATTGGGAGGATTTGGTGGTGGTGGACCGTCGACATAGGTGGAAGCATTGGCGGAGATGGAGTTTTCGTCGACGGAAACGACGGTGGAGGTGACGGCCGGACCTTTTTCTTTTTAGGTGATCGCCGGACTTGGGCAAGGTATACAAAGCCTCAATTTTAGTAAATCCACATACACATAATAAAAATTGGAGAAAATATTTTCCACCCCAAACGAGGGAGATGATCACTTTTGCCCAAAAGTTTTTTTTATTTTTTAAGATTATCTCAAATTTTTACTTATTTCGTAAAACAAATATGTTGAAGTTGAGGGGTTTGGTCAAATACAAAGTATTACTCTAATATTGGCAAAAGTATTTTTTTTAAAATTAATTAATCAAATATAAATAGTTAATTTCCAAAACTACTTTTACAAAAATTACTTCTGACAAAAATAATTATGAAAAATTTTTGAAACTTGGACAAATATAGTACTATTAAATATTATTAATGATATCTAAGAATTAGAGAAGCACCTTAAACTAGAGACCTCTTGGATTGAATTTGTACGTCTTAATTGGTAGATTTCTCTCTTGGAAGCTCTAGGTAAAGCTTCTCTATGCGGTGTATATATGTGTATGTGTGGTGATGTGTAATTATAAGAGAGTAAGGAGTAAATATATATATATATATATATATATATGTGTACGCGCGGTGTATATGTATATATAATATTTGTTTTTTGTTGTGTAATTATTATTGTTATTTTATTGTTATTTTTCAAAGGTCACTTGACCATACATTAAATATTCCAAGATTCATGTTACTTTTGGTACAAAAAAAAAAAAAAAAAATATATATATATATATATGTGTACGCGCGGTGTATATGTATATATAATATTTGTTTTTTGTTGTGTAATTATTATTGTTATTTTATTGTTATTTTTCAAAGGTCACTTGACCATACATTAAATATTCCAAGATTCATGTTACTTTTGGTACAAAAAAAAAAAAAAAATAGTATTTACCTCTAATGAATCTAAAGTAAGAATTTGTGTTAGATCTTTGTTAACATATAGTAGTAGTTATTAATCGAAAAAGAATGTCAATGCTTCCATATGTAGTTGTAGTTCAAGAGTGACTTCTCAAAAATAATCAGTTAACAAAGATCTTCAAGAGAAGTTATGCTCAATAGTTACATCAACAACAACAACAACCCAGTATAATCCCACTAGTGGGGTCTGAGGAGGGTAGTGTGTACGCAGACCTTACCCCTACCATGAGGTTGAGAGGCTGTTTCCAATAGACTCTCGACATCCTTCCTTTCAAGAACTCCCCACCATGCTCTTGGGGTGACTCGAACTCACAACCTCTTGGTTGGAAGTGGAGGTTGCTTACCATCAGAGCAACCTCTCTTGTAATAGCTACATCCATCAAGCTAATTAAGGGGCAAGGGCACATATAACCATTCTCATGGATTTTATTTAGAGATTAACCAGTATTTATTGACAATTCAAGATATTTTTGTCTTGAAAAATTGAAATGAAAAATTGAAATTCAGGACGCACGGGCTAATTCCTAAATAACAACTTTTTAGAGTGGTTAATTCCTAAAGCCAAGGCCCTTTGACATCTTATAACACCAATAACTCTCTCAAGCCTCTTTTTTATAAAACGTATAGCATGGTACACCGTAGGAGGTTTAGAAAAATACATTTTGTTAATTTCAACATTGTAAAAAGCCACAAAAACTCGTTTCCTCCCTAGTGATATAGTTTCAATTGAACGGCTGGCACAATATGAGTAGTATAATTACGTTGCTTGTATGAAAAAATAAAATTTGCAAAATTCGTTCATCTTATTTATCGTGATAAAGTAATCAATGTATTCGGTGGAACATAGACCTTAATTACCCTGAGACTTGAGAAAATATTTATGGGGTCGAGGTGATTTCCGAGAGAAAGGTGAGAATTTGGTGATGCAGGTAAGACCGACGATTAGCTCATAAAGCATACAATTTCAGCAATTCAAATATTCATATATGGGACATCAAAATCTTCTGAACAATTACTTACTGCTCTGTCAGAGGCGGATCCAATGTATCTGCACTGGGTTCGACCGAATCCTATATTTTTTGATGCGAAATATAAATTTATATGTAAAAATTCACTAATATTGCAATATATAGTTAGCAATATGAACCCATAACTTTAAAAATACAATGGGTTCAATGCTAAAAACCTTAAAGACTAAACCATAAAACTTAAGTCCTAGATCCGTCTCTGTGCTCTGCAAGGGTGCTGTAGGAAAGTGCAACTGCGCTCGAGTCTGCCAGGGTTGAAGCAGAAGAAAGGAGAAATAATATACGTTTGAGGGAGGAGCAAGATGACGCTTATTGTGCTGCACTTGAAGTTGATCAGGTAAGCACTTTTAGGTTCTAAATAGGCTTTACAAGTTCAATCTTGGAAAGGGCAAAACAAATGTGCGTTGCTAAACTATTAATCCTATAACTAGGCTAGAGAGCCTCGGAGGAAAGAAGAGCAAGAGCGGCAGGGAAAGGAAACCGTTGAAGCTGAAAGGAGGCTGAAAGAGAAGTTGCATTGACTAAAATGCGCGAGGAGAAATTATTGTCACTGGGCCTTGAACCTGAGTAGGCTTGATAGGATATATGCATTCTTGTTATGTTTTGATGATCTAACAAACTCAATGATAAGAACCAGATAAGGTACTTGATACACATCCTCAAATACGTAAGAATAACAAGTCTTAAGCTGGGGAAGTGAATCAACTCTTAAGAGTCAAAAAAACAACAACAAGGGGAACAGATGGACACCAGTTCCCTTGGTGACCGTACCAGTCAATCTCCCAACAGCTGTAAAGTTGCTGTCTGCACACGCAACAGTGCAAAACAGTGCAGCAGTTAACTTCATTGGAAATGCCCTTGTACCAAACATGCTTGCATCATTCAAGTGATGTCACCTATGTAATACTAACATTAAACCAAAGGCAAAACATCACTTGAACATTGAAGAATCCATCTAGCATTCTCTCAAGTCTGTGCATCAATCCAACAAGAGATTCTCAAGGGCATCAAGAACAAAGAACAACATAACAAAGGACCAGTTTCCTATATTGAGTTATTACATGTCCTTAGTTGTACTGCACCTTTGTTAAAGTACTTGTGATTTCTACTTAGCTTAGTCAGAAGCATTGTGTAGGAAACTTTTGTAAAATCGTAAACCTTGTGTTTGTGTCTTGGCTAGAGTTAATCGAGTTGTAAGCTTTGTAATGGAGTTATTACAAAGGGGCTTGTAATAGAATTGTTACAAGTTAGTGAGGGATTAAAAGATTAATTCCTAGATTACAATAGGTTGTAATCTGAAGTTTGCTCAGTAGTGAAGTTGAAATCCTACAAGGGTAGGTCGTATTTTTTAATACCGTGAGCGGGGAGTTTTCCACGTAAAATTCTGTTGTGTCATTTACTTACTGCAGTGTGCGTGCGTTTAGTAGAAACTAATAGAGAACCTGGTTCTCTATATAAGTTTGGTGGACTCTTAGTTTCTATCAATTGGTATCAGAGCAGGCTCTTTCTATCAGGCTAACACCTAGAAATGATCCTCATGGCTACTCCGCCAAATTTTGAAGAAGGTCAATCTACCTACATACCACCAAGATTCAACGGCCAATACTATGGATGGTGGAAGACAAGGATGCATGATTTTATCATGGCTGAAGATTCAGAGCTCTGGGATATTATCTGTGATGGACCCTTCGTCCCTACGAAGACCAGTGGTGACCCAACAGTAACAACTCCCAAAACAAGAAAGGAATTCAATGATGTTGATCGCAAGGCCATAGAGAAGAACTTTCGAGCAAAAATAATTCTCGTATGTGGTATTGGACTAGACGAATACAACAGGATTTTAGCATATCATTCCGCTAAGGAGATCTGGGAAGCTCTCTAAACAGCTCATGAAGGGACAACTCAAGTCAAGCAGTCGAAAATTGACATGCTAACCACAGAGTATGAGCTATTCAAAATGAAGGATGATGAACACATTCAGGACATGCATACTCGTTTCACCTCTATCATCAATGAGCTCCATTCTCTGGGAGAAATCATTCCAAGGAACAAACTTGTCAGAAAAATACTTAGCGTATTACTCAGTTCCTGGGAAAGCAAAGTAAATGCTATCACGGAGGCAAAGGATCTACAGAAACTGACTATTGATGAACTCATTGGGAATCTGAAAACTTATGAAATGAAGAAAAAGAAGGACAATGAGAGAAGAGAGCCCAAAAGGGAAAAGAACCTGGTCCTCAAGACAGACAACAATGAATCAAGTAGTGAGGATGCTGATATGGCCTACTTGACAAAGAGGTTTCAGAAAATGGTTCGCAGAAATGGAGGTATTCCAAAACGGAGTAGCTCCAGCAAGAAAAGAGGCTATGACCTATGTCATAAGTGTGGGAAGTCAGGACATTTCATCAAATATTGTCCTCTCCTCAAGCAAGATTAGTACAAACACAATACAGACAAAGCAGCTAAGAGGAACCAGGTTCCTGACAAACGGTTCAAAAGAAAAAATACTGCTGACAACGTTGTGAAACAAGCTCTTGCTGCATGGGGAGACTCTTCCAGCGAATCTGAAGAAGATGATGAAAAAGGCGACAGCTCCATGATGGTAGTAGAAAGTGAAGCAACTGAATATGAATCTATCTTTGCCCTGATGGCACAATCTGACGATGATGACGATGAGGTAAACTTTCTAGATATCCAAAGAAATCTGAAGTCTTACTCTCCAAAAAAACTTATGTCTTTGGCACATGTTTTAATTGATGCTTATCATAGTCTTATAAATGATAAAAATGCATTAATTGTGGAACTAGGAGAAGTAGAACACGAGAGAGATGATCTAGTAGTTTGTGTCGTCGATTTAAAAGAACCATTGAGAGTTTGAAAAAAAGAAAAATATGCCCTAACTGAAATAATTGCAAACATAGAACATGAGAGAGATATGACCTAACAGTTGTTGTGGTTGATTTAAAAGAGGCCATTGAGTGCCTTAAAGAAGAAAAAGAAGCCTTAACTGAAAAAGTAGCTAACATAGAGCATGAGAAAGATGACCTGTTAGTGGTAGTTGTGGACCTAAAGGAAATAATTGTTGAACAAAAAGAAGAAGGTAGTCATGAGATTACTCGAAAGGGAAAGGAAGTTGCAAGTGAGGAACATCTTAGGATTGAAGATGAGTTAAAATTAGTAAAATCCAGTATATGTGCCGAACTAGAGAAAAACAAGCAACTTCAGGAAGAGGTAAGAGTGATCTAGAAAACTCACTCAAGTGGACCTAGTCCTCTGATGTTATCACTGCCATGTATAAGAACCATGGGGGAAACATGCAAGGAATAGGGTTCCAAAGGGAAAAGACTCCCTACAACCCTTATAGCAAGTACGTTACTGTACTTGATAACTGGCTCTGCACTCACTGTGGTAACACTGGACACTTTAAGGAAACCTGTAAGGCCAAATTTCAGTCTCAACAGAAAAATAAAGTTTTTGCTAAAAAGGTAACTACTGCTAAAGAACCTAGTCCCTCATATAAAAAATCGTGTGATGCCAGCTTGGACCAGAAGGGTCCTGATTCATCCCTTTCATGATTACAAGGGACCCAAACTTGTTTGGGTTCCTAAGTCTAACCCTTGATTTCCTTGTGCAGGGAGAGTGAAAGGGAGCAGCCAACAATGGTACATGGATAGTGGCTGCTCGAAGCACATGACTGGAAGCACAAATGATTACCTTTCACTCAAGGCCCTACAAGGAGGGAGGGTGTCCTTTGGAAACGACAAAAAGGGATACATTCTGGGAGTTGGAAGGATTGGGAAGACTCTTTCTCACTCAATAAAAATGTGTACTACGTGAATGGGTTGAAGTACATCTTACTGTGTGTCTCCCAAATCCGGGACAAGGGAAACAAAGTAGAATTTGTGTCAAAAATATGCACGGTCACAAATCTTGTGACTGGCGAAGTGGTTTTGGTGGTTAAAAGATACAAAAATATCTATGTTGCTGACTTTGAATCCCTGCAAAATGAGGATCTCAGTTGTCTGAGTGTTGTAGATGATGATGCTGAACTATGGCACAGAAGACTGGGTCATGCAACCTTTATGTTGCTGAACAAATTGGTCAAGAAAGACCTGGTTTGTGGCATGTCCAACTCAAGCTTCAAGAATCATAAGGTGTATGATGCATGTGTAAAAGGAAAGCAAGTCAGATCTTCTTTCAAGCCCAAAAAGGAAGTTAGTACCTCACGGCCGCTTGATCTCCTCCATATGGATATATGTGGACCTATGAGAGTGCCAAGTAGAGAAGGAAAGAAGTACATCTTTGTTATTGTGGATGACTATTCCAGATTCACCTGGACTCTGTTTCTCAAATCCAAGGATGAAACCTTTGAAGTATTTGTTGCATTTGTGAAAAGATCCAGGTGAAGATGAGCCATAATATAGTAAGTATAAGGCCGAATCATGGCACATAATTTGACAATGCCAAATTCGACGAATTATGTGCTGAAAATGGCATCACTGATAATTTTCAGCTCCAAGAACAGCTCAACAAAATGGTGTTGTGGAGAGGAAGAATAGGACCCTTGAAGATATGGAAAGAACAATGTTGATTGATAGTGGAATTGCAAAATTCTTTTGGGCAGAAGACATCAACACTGCATGCTACTTGGTGAACAGGTGCATGATCAGGTCCCTTCTGAACAAAACCTCATATGAACTGTTGAACGAGAGGAATCCCAAGCTGACACATCTAAGGACATTTGGGTACAAATATTTTGTCCTCAACAATGACAAGGAAGCCCTTGGAAAGTTCGATGCCAAAAGTGATGAAGGGATCTTTCTGGGCTATTCATCACAAAGTAAAGCCTACAAAGTATACAATAAACGAACTTAATGCGTTGAGGAAAGTATACGGGTGATCTTTGATGAATCTCACCACTCATGTGGGAAGGATTCACATGATAAGATTGATCAAGATGGAGAACAATCAACTGTCCCCGGTGAAGTCATTGACATGAAAAATAGAAAAGTTGACTTGATGAGCCAAGTCAAGGGATCAAATGATGATGGTGCAGTCATATCTCCAACTGATGGGGAGGAACCGGGTTCCTCAATCACAACAACTGAAGCTGAAAACAGAGTTGATGATGTTGTACAAGGCACCCCACATGCTGAGGTGAGAAGAAGTACTCATGACAACCAAGGATCACATTCAGAAATACCTGGACCTTCTCACAATGAGGTTCAAGTGTCTAACTGGAAACACAAAATTTCACATCCTCTAGAAAATGTGATCACTCCTCTTGACTCGGGAATTTAAACCATATCAAAGACAAGAAACGCGCTTGCCTTCTCAACTTTTCTCTCTCAAATTGAGCCCAAAAATATCAAGGAAGCATTGAAAGATGTTGATTGGATTACGACCATGCAAGAAGAACTCCATCAATTTGAGAGGAACAACGTATGACACATGGTTCCATGACCTGCTGACAGAACTGTTATAGGAACCTGATGGGTATTCAGAAACAAACTTGATGAGTTTGGAAATACAACAAGAAACAAGGCAAAGTTAGTAGTTCAAGGCTACAATCAGGAAGAAGGGATTAACTATGATGAAACCTTTGCTCCAGTTGCTCGAATGGAGGCCATCAGAATCCTCATTGCCTTTGCATCTCATATGGAATTCAAATTGTTCCAAATGGATGTCAAAAGTGCATTTCTGAATAGCTTTCTAAAAAAAGAAGTCTTCGTCAAGCAACCACCTGGATTTGAGAATCCTGAGCATGTTTTTAAACTTGACAAGGCATTATATGGGCTAAAGCAGGCTCCGCGTGCTTGGTATGAAAGGTTGTCCAAATTTCTTCTAGAAAATGGCTTTACAAGAGGAAAAATTGGCAACACCTTATTTTTGAAGAAACGGGGAAGGAACCTGCTCATTATGCAAGTCTATGTTGATGACATCATCTTCGGAGCAACAAATGATTCACTGTGTGAGGAATTTGCAAAACTTATGGAAAGTGAGTTTGAAATGAGCATGATGGGGGAATTAAATTTCTTCTTGGGATTACAAGTCAAACAAACTCCTAAGGGGACAATGATAAGTCAACAAAAGTACATCAAGGAGCTTCTGAAGCGATTTGATATGGAAGGATAAAAAATCATTGATACTCCCATTGCCACTGCTACTCGTCTGGACATGGATGAACCTGGTTCTCCTGTGAATGGGACCATGTATAGAGGTATCATAGGGTCACTCCTGTATCTCACTGCGAGCAGGCCAGATATTGTTTTCAGTATGGGACTCTTTGTCAGGTTTCAGTCTAATCCAAAGGAATCTCATCTGAAGGCTGCCAAAAGAATCCTGAGGTATCTCAAAGGCACGCAGGACCTGGTTCTCTACTATCCCTCAGGAGACAGCTTTAATTTAATCGAGTATGCTGATGCTGATTATGCTGGTTATCTGGTGGATAGGAAAAGTACTTCTGGCATGGCACATTTTCTTGGATCTTGTCTGATCTCATGGGGTATAAGAAAACAAAACTCAGTGGCTCTTTCAATTGTTGAAGCGGAATATGTGGCGGTTGCCTCTTACTGTGCTCAATTGCTATGGATCAAGCAACAGCTAGAAGATTTTGGTGTATTTTCTGACTGTGTGCCTTTACTATGTGACAACACAAGTGCTCTCAACATGGCTAAGAATCCGGTTTAACATAAGAGAACGAAGCACATTGATGTGCGACATCACTTCCTCAGAGACAATGTTGAAAAAGTGTTCATTTGCATGAAATTTTGCAGCACAGAAGATCAAATTGCAGACATCTTCACCAAAGCACTGAGCAGAGAGCACTTTAAAAGGAACCGCTTGGCACTAGGGTTGATAAAATCAAGCTAAGGACATGATCCCTCAATGATTGGCTATGAAAGAAATGTGCAGGTAAAATAGCTAAAAAAGTGTTTTCTGGCAACTCATCTCTATACCGTTGTAGGTAGACACGCATGCCGATTACAGAGCAAACAAGTGGCCAATGATATCGCATTTTGGTCAAAAGGATGAAGTGCACATTTACAAAATCTGCCAGGGAACCTGGTTCCTTTGACACAGGTTAGTAGTTTCTATGTACTCTCATCCACATCTTTTTAATGGCTAAAATGATGCCACGTCATTAAAATGTCAGTCTTTCCTTTTCTCTCTCTTTTTGGAACTCAAGCGTCCTACCCGTTATGAAACGACCCGTCTACCCAAATCGATCCCCGTTCCTAACCGGTCCCTCACCCCTCTTAAATAACTTCTCTCACAGTCACTATCATAACTGTTTACATCAAAGCCAAAAATTCTTTTTTTTCAAACCAAACATCCTCTTCTTCCATCAAATTCTCACTACCCTCCACCATGTCTGAAAATCTGGAAACTCAGAATATTCCAAGCATCGTCCCTACTGTGTCTTCACCCATTGAAACCCCACTGCTAGAGCCTACAATCCCTATACCATCTAGTCCAAACCCTAAGCTAGAGTCACAACCACATATTGGTTCCTCTCCAACTCAGTCGAGTACTGACTCTCATCAGAGTCGCAAAACTTCGACTCCCAAGAAATTTGTGGCAGCAACCTCTCCTTCTGTGTCGTCGGAAAAAAAAAAGGTAGAAGCAGATACAATGGCGGAAAAAGAAAACCAGGAAATTTCCAGTCGATCAGTGGAAGAAAGTTCTGAGATGCAAGGAGTGGGTTGTAACAGTGATGAATCGGCAAAGACTACCCCAGGCCTTGATCTGTATGTTGTCGATTCTATAGAGTACAGATAATGCTCTTCCTATGTCTTCTGAGTTTACCTTGGATTTACAAGAACAAGAGGCTATAGAAAATATGTTGTCCATAGCTGCTGAGGGAAGTCTTATTAGGGGTTATGAGGGTGTGTCTGAAGCCAATGGGTTTCAGGGGGAAGGAAATGGTACGCAGGTAGAGAGTAGGGAACTGGTGCCTGTCAAAACTTTAGCACCTGACAGTACTACTAAGGAACCAACTGAGGGACCTGATCCCTCCATCCAAGAAGATCCCTCTGCTTCTACTTGGGATAAAACCCCCGGTTCTCCGCAAGAACCCCAGGTCAGTACTGATCCCGCTCCCTCTCCTCATTTCTACGCTGGGCCATTGTCCATTGTTGTCCCTGAAATGAGATCTTTATCTGAGGAGGAGAATTAGGATAGTGAAGATGACTATGACAATGTGGCTCTTACGAGCTTCATCAGGGCTAGGAGTAGACATGCAACTCCCTAAGAGTGAACTCCTAAGAGACCTACCACTAGGTTGAAGGACAAAGAATCTCTTCAGTCAGTTCTTAGGAAAAGCAAAGAAAAATAGAAGAAGATGGGATTGGTAAAGGATGGGAAGATTGTAAATGAGAAGGTAGTGCCTCCAGCACTAGTTGTCGATATTGATGATGAAGTAGATGAGGAACCTGGTTCCTTAGTTTGTAAGTCCTCAAAGAAACTTACAATTCCGAAGTCCAAGAAAGAGTCATCTTTGCGTGAGATGGGTTTGAGCAATGTTGAGGGTGAAAAATCTGATGAGCAAGTATTTGACAAATCTGATGAGAAAGCAATTGCCAAGTCTGGGAAGAAAGTGACCGAAGAGTCAGTTGAACAAGTGTTTGAGAAAAAAGCGTCTGAGAAATCTGCTGAGAAAAGAAAAAGTGCAAGAAAATCAGTGAAAAGGAAGGCTGGTGACAGTGAGGAACCGGGTTCCTCCAAGAAGGCCAAGGTTGGTGCAACCCAGTATGCTGGAAGGGAAAATTTGAAAACCCAAAAGGTGTTGTGGGGCCGTACATTTGCCCCTGATATTCTTGACATGTAAGGAATGCGCCAACTGGTGGATATTTGTGAATTCCAACAGTGGACACAATTGTTCACAAGTGACAGTCTTACAGTGTATGAGGCAGAAGTGCGTAGTTTCTATGCTGACTTCTTCACAGTTGAGGATAATACCATCTGCCTGAATGTGAATGGTGTTGATTTTGTGATGAATACTGCTGTACTGGGAACCATTTTGGGCGTGCCCACTGATTGGATGTCCTCCATTGAGGGGGTCTGCTCTTTGAACTTCAGAAACGCCATCGTGAAGGATAAGGCAGTGCAGCAAGGGGAACAGGTACACATGAAGGCCCTCCTTCTAGTGTACCAACTGCTATTCGAAATGGTGAACAAAGCTCTGCTCCCCCGTGCTGAAAGACGCTCCATTACATCACGAGCAGACCTGGTTCTCATGGAAGCACTGGATGGCTACACCACTATAAACCTGCCTGGTCTTATGATAGAGCACATGAAGAAAGTGGCAGCGTTCAAGAATGGTAATCATGGGTTGCCTTACGGGTTCCTCCTCACTAAAGTATTTGAATTCTTCAAAGTTCCCTTGGGAAAGGCTAAAGTAGGAACTCGCAAGCAATCCTTCTCCAAAACTACCCTTGAAGAGTGCGAGTGCATTGATAGGAGTGGAGGGGTTGGCAGCAATTCCACCATCTCTCAGCTGATCAACGCTCAAAATATTGCCATTAAAGAAATAAGGAAGCTGAAGGCACGAAATGCCATTCTAGAAGGTCAGCTCAGTAAGGCCCAGGAGGCACCTAGTTCCAGCAGTTCCCAAAGCACAGAGGTTGCCCGTCTGACAAAGGAAAATGCTGCTCTCAGGAAACAGGTTGAGGACCTGAAGGAAAGGTTGCTAACCAAGCAGGTGTCCGCAAATGCTCGAACGGACATTCTTATTCGAACCCTTGCCTCTTTCTCTGCCTCCAGTGCTCCCCATTCCAGTGCTCCTTAACAGCCATCCCCTTCCCAGTGTCAAGTTCTTAGTGTTTGTCCTCTGTTCTATTTTCTTATGCTTAGAGATGTTTATGACTGGTACCTTTTGTTGTTTTTATTTTGTGGATGATTTGGTAACAATGAAACTGCTCCCTACTTTATTTCCAAAACTTAATGATAATTTCGTCCTTTTGTTGTGCATATCTTGCTTTTTTGCTCTGTTTTATGTTATGTTGTGTGCACACATGTGGCATGAGTTAACAAAGCTAGACTTCTTTTTGCTTATTGCTTGCTACTGATCTTTTTATGATGCCAAAAGGGGGAAGAGTAACTTGAGGGGGAACAAGATAAGGAACAACAGATTCAGGGGGAATTCTGGATCTTATGGGGGAACTTCAATTATAAGTTTGTCATCATCAAAAAGGGGGAGATTGATAGGATATATACATTCTTGTTATGTTTTGATGATCTAACAAACTTAATGATAAGAACCAGATAAGGTACCTGCTACACATCCTCAAGTACGTGAGAATAACAAGTCTCAAGCTGGGGAAGTGAATCAACTCTTAAGAGTCAAAGAAACAACAAGGGGAACGGATGGACACCAGTTCCCTTGGTGACCGTACCAGTCAACCTCCCAATAGCTGTAAAGTTGATGCCTGCACACGCAATAGTGCAACAGTTAACTTCATTGGGAATGCCCTTGTACCAAACATGCTTGCATCATTCAAGTGATGTCACCTATGTAATATTAACATTAAACCAAAAGCAAAACATCACTTGAACATTGAAGAATCCATCTAGCATTCTCTCAAGTCTGTTCATCAATCCAACAAGTAGGGGTGTACATGGACCGGGTTAGTTCGATTTTTATCAAAACCAAACTAAACCAACTATATCGGTTTGGATTGGTTCGGTTTTGTCGGGTTTTTCGGATTTTTGATTTTTTTTGTTACATGAATATTATTCCAATCTTACTTTGTTAAAGTTATAGATATAGTTTTGATAAGTGAATATATGTTTAGTAAATATTGAAAAAATTGTCAAACATATGATCTATTAAAATATTCTAATGGGATAATTGTTTAGTAACACATGATAGTTATTTTCTTAGTCGTCTAACAATAAGTTTTCGTTAATGTACGCTTTCAAGGTTAACACATGATATGATCCCAAATATTTCTACATTTTTTAAAGAAAATTCAATACAAAGTCTTAAAAATATATATATAAATTAAATATTTATATGTCGGTTTGGTTCGGATTTTTTTACTCAATACCAAACCAAGTCAAACCAAACATAGTCGGATTTTTTAATCGGTTTGGCTTGATTTTTCGGTTTGGTGCGATTTTTCTACCGGTGAGCGCAAGGAGAGGAGATTTCATTGTACTACAACCATACAATGTCTGTATGACTACGTTAATTCTCTGGGATGCTTGGACGTTGAAAAGTACAGCCTTATGTCCAACTTCCCTCGGACAGTGTATACTCAGAGAAATTTGCTCTGTCCAAGAAGAGCAAAAGGAAGGTTGGGTGCTTGGGGCGAGGTGAAAGATGCTGGATTACACCCTCAGGCCAGCCTTTTTGTTGAGTTGAACTAACTCATGAGAACAACATGCTGAACGATCGAGTCTATTGGAAGTTTTGTGCTAGAGATAATAGTTGTTGCTGAAATTGGAATTGGCAAGGAATTCAATAGATGCACTATTGTCTTGTTAATCTTGTTAGTTTTCTACTACTTTAAGATAGATAATTGAATACCATGATATGTCTACTTAGCAAATTCAATTGTAACTAGCTAGCCTACAAGTTTTTAGCAGCTGTATAGTTGACGGAAAAAGGAAAAGGCTATTTAATTCATGAGTCAGTTGATGAAGAAACCATTATGCCGGGGCAAGAGCAAAGAAAAGGAAAAGAAGAAATTAACATGGATAGTGTTCTTCTAATAGCTAAGTAAAATAAGAAAAGAATAAGAACACAAAGAATCAAGGAAATGATGAGTCTGGTTAGCTTGTCTACTGCAAGTGATACTAATAACCACTACTAATGTCACTTAAATTCCATCACTGGCCGCTTCCTAAATATATAGTGCATGTCATTGATTCAGAGTATCCTCTCTTCTTGTATCACATCACCACTGTAGTTGTTCATGTCTTTCTTGAACCTCTATAACCGTGGTAGTAGCATATTTATCCCACTTTCACCTGTCTGCTCCGATTTCCATACCTGCTAAAAATATAGGTCTATAAGAGCAGAATGCATGTTTCTGGAAAATTGAGATTCTGAATGTACTCAGGTGCCATTCTTGTCGCCTCTTCTTCTATAGGTAAAGTGTCTAGTCCTGTTTCTAGGATGTCGCAAAATCTAATTTATTCATCGAGAATAGAGGAATTTCGTCCTCCAGAGGTTGCTAGTTCCTGCTGGACTCAACATGATTAACTTTAGCAGTGGCACAAAAATAGCGACAAAGGAGTGCCAATCACAGAAGCAACTTGACCAGGCGAAAAAGTAGTACTCGTTAAGAAAAGAACAGAGAGAAAAGTAGAGAGGCATTGTATCAAAGTGTCGTCGTTGGTGAGCGATTAGGAAAACCAATGCTGAAACTGTTGGTGGTGAGCGAAGGAAAAGCACCAAAGATTGTACTCAAGTCATTACCAAAGAGCTTACAGAGATAACCGTCTTGCAACCTAAGGGACTAGATTAGGTACTACATTGGTTTCGAACCAGTATAAGAACATGGCGTGTCATTTACATTTCCTGCAATATATCTTTCTGCATAGTATCTAGTTGTGCTTGAACATCTGCTTTAGTTGACTACCATTTCTGTGCAGACGACTAAGATTTTAAAAAGGATACAATTCAACCCCCCCCCCCGTACTTTCACAAATCTCCCTACAATTTGAAATCAGGCCTCTTTCTTCCATGTATATAATGTACATTAAGAACATAAGCAAGCTGTACAAGATAGTATGAGCTCAATTTATCAAAGAAAATAAAGACTACATAAAATGGCTCAATTACTGCATTGACAGAGGGCAACCATAAAAGAATTTTCAGACAACCAACATGTATCGAACTGCCAGACATAACAAAGTGTAAAATAAGAAATATCAAAAAACCACTAGAATTTATAGATAAGTGAAATGCGTCTTACCGGCAAAGATTCCATTGAATTTCCATTTCACACAGTTTCTGATCTGATTGACTTTGAGCGTTGCATTTTCATTCGAACCAGCTTGAAGAGAAGGGTTACTCCTTCATGCTGAAGAACTGAAGTAGTTGCGTTCAGTAAATGGAATTTGTATAGTGTTTTGGGATCAATTAATTGAACCCTGTTATGGTTTGCTTTAAATGAAAATAGAGGAAAACATTGGGAACCGAACTGCAAAAGAATCCCAACAGAAAATTGCAGACAAAACATTGTTCCTGTTCTCACTTCTCGGATATTTATGGAATTCCAGAAAATAATTTGTTTCTTAAAAACAATTGTGAAAAGCCTATGAAAGAGAGCATGATTATCTCATTTCTATTTGGAGAAAACATTTGACCCTTAAAACAGAAGAAATCCTTAATCCTATCACAGTCATTAGGTTAATTCTAATCTACTGCTCTAACACAGAAAACAAAACACTTAATGAGTACTGAAAGTTCATTGTTGATGAGATTTACTTACATGAATCAAAGGCATAAACTTTAAGCAAGTTGTTTCCCAATTCTTCATGCGTTTCCTGGATCTGCTCCGCAAAAATCACCAGAGAAAGACAGCATTTATGTAACTCAATTAGCTGCAGCGTCACACTATCTGCAAATCCTTCTGGAATCTCTTGTAAGTATACGCAATCTCTGATGTATACACGCTCAAGGCATTGGAAATAATCATCGGTGGCTGTCCAATAACTAAGAAACAGATGCTCAAGGAGTAAGAACTTCAATTTTGGAAATCCCATCTCTGTTACTTCCCACTCAATGCCAACGAAGGCATGATCCTTCAGTTCTAGCACCTCGAGATTGGGCAACTTGCTAAAAATGTTCATGCAGTTCCATGGAAGACAAGTACCGCTAAGTGTCAACTTCTTGAGATTTGGTGGGAAAGAACCTGAACTTGGATTTATTGAACGCGGCACAGCGTTGGACCTGAACATAACAAGACGGTGCCAAACTGCAACATTTAGTGTTTCTAGCTCTTTTAAATATTTAAGATTATTTTCCCATCCCGTCGTACTATGAAATTCCTCTGCTTTACCAGCAATTTCCAATTTCTTTACTTTCTTAATCCCTTCAAATACTTCCTTTGTGCAACAAGAAGGTGTCAACCCAGAAACAGTTTGTATGCTTTCCAAAACCAAGTTCTTCACCTTATTTCCTGATACCGTCTGAGGAGATTCCAAATACATACACCAGCAATGGAGATGCCTTAACTGAGATAATTTCCAAATTTCATTTGGTAAGGACATGCTCCAATCACTAATGTATGATAGTGGCCGAACAGTGAGAGTTTGTAAATTCAGAAGTTTAGAGATTGGTAATTGTCCAGACCTTTTAAATGTCAATGCCAAATACCTTAAAAAAACTAGGTCTAGTATAGCTATGGGGAAATCGAAAAAACGATTTTCCTCCATGTCCAATACCCTGAGAAGTTTGAAATGAAAGTGTGCTACGTCAAGGTACATATCAGAATGGTAAAGAGACAAGGAACGCAATTTGCTATGATCAAGATTATAGAATCGACTGCTAAAATGAGTGGAGCGCTCTGATTTTCTTAATATCCACCTACAACCTTGAGGGAAAACCAATCCAGGTCCAGCATTATCGGTATTCTCAATATATAAAAGACTCTGGCGGTCGGCTTCTCTCAAGCAGAAATCATGAACAAGATCATGAATCAAACATGTCATGATTTCCCCATCCATACTTCGCTTGCTAACAATAACTAGACTTTTATCAATAAGATAATCTAAATGACTAGCAGCCACTTTTTCCAATCTCTCCATCCCCTTTACTTTTAGGAGTCCCTCTGCAATCCATAATCTAATTAATTTTCCCACAGAAATTTCACTAGCTTTTGGAAAAAGTCCAAAATACAGAAAGCTACCTTTCAAATAAGAAGGAAGATGATTGTAGCTTAAAGCTAGCACTCCTGAGCATTGTCGATAAGCATCAACGTCTGCTAATGAGCTCACACTTTGAGCTACTTTTCTCCACTCATCCAATGTCCTCTTGCTAGAGAGAATCTTGGCAACCACAGCAATCATAAGTGGTAATCCTTTGCAGTTTCTAGCAACCTCCTTTCCAACATTCTCAAATTCAACTGGAAAACAATTTTCTGCAAATGCTTTTTGATAAAACAAATTCCAACTGTCATCTGGGTTAAGTAAATGCATCCTGAAAGGATCCTTAGAAGAGCTAGCATATTGAGCAACCTCAACGTCTCGAGTAGTCAACAATACCCGACTTCTTATACCATAGTCTGGAAGACACAGTCTAATATCATCCCAAGCTTCCTTGCTCCATATGTCATCCACAACAATCAAATACCTTCGACCCTTTAAACCTTTCTTCAAGCGATCTGCTAGTACTTGATCGCTTTTGTTTTCAAGCTCTTCTTCCTTCGCAATATTAGCATCTTTAAGGAGGCCTAAAAGCATCTTTCTAAAACTATAGTCCTCAGACACAGTAACCCATCCGCAAATATCAAAGAAGCTCAAAATTGAGGGATGAGAAGACAGATTTTTGGCAAAAGTTGACTTACCAATGCCACCCATACCTGTAACAGAGATGACTTCCAATGGAGCTGAGCCTCCGGTAAGTTGACTCAGCATGTTTGCTTGTTCAATGTTGTACCCCACCATATCGTTCTCAAGGGTTGGAGCATGCAATCGTGGTGAACTTGAATCACAAAGCGAGGAATTTCCAGCTTGCAAATTTTCATTTTGACTGTGTTTGATGAGTCCTTCCTTGAGGGAATCAACCTTTTCTATAGCTCGTTGTAAGATCTCAAAAAGACTCTCGAGGGCTTCCTGTTGATGGAGTCCGTCATGTTGTTCATCCATTACCACTTGCATCTGTGATTCAACTTCGTCTTCTACTTCATTTGCTATATGTTTGACTTCAGCGTGCAAATTCTCCGTTTGTTCAGCATCAGAATTATCAAGGAGCTCGTGCAGAGAATCAACCTTTTCGTAGAGTAAATTCAAACTTTTCAAACTAGCGTCCCCTAGATTTAAGTTTGAATGCAAAAGCTGAAGCTGTTGTATCGTTCCGATTAGAGAAGTCAGTGCAACATATGCAGCCATCTCTCTCTTTATACTTCTGCAGTAAAGGATCTATAGATTAGCAAATGAAGCAACATGTACTCAATATACACTTGAATTGGCTGGCATGACAAATAGTAAGATTGAACTGTATCACATATCAGTTGTCATTTTCTTTGGATAGGTAACAAGTTGTCAACTTTTTTAAGGCTTAATACATACTTTACCTCTCTAACTTGCACAAAGTTTCTTTTACCCACTTTTTCTTTGGGGGCAACCTATTACATATCTTAGTTAGCCACTTCATAAATCTTGTTCTTGTTCTCTACAAAGTGAACATTAGCACTAAAGCTCAAAACTGAAAAGCTTTTATCTTTAGCTCCAAAGGTGTCCGTAGTGTTGTTCCCATATTCTAATACATAAACTTATTTGTTTCTGCTTCTCCAGACCACTTGATTTAAATATTCTCAGCTTTTCATTAACATTTATTAAATACTTAGCAAATAACAACACAAGAGTATACGAATACAGCAGTGCACAAAAATTACTTCTTCTAAATATCTTCCCCTTAAAAAGCACACGAAGTTAGGTTCTTACCTTAAGCCAACTACTTTTCCCCTGTTAGATGGTGCATCTAGATACGAATCAGAGGCGAACCCAGGATTTAAAAATGGAGGGGCACTACTATCTTTAATTTAGACGGAGGTGAGGAATTCACCTGTAGTTGTTCGGTCTCGGCGGATGCCGGCAAACTTCCGGTGATGACTGACATGACGTGAGTGAGTTGAGGTGAAGTTGGGTTTCAAATTTGGTAAAAGGAATTCTGAGTTTTGTTCTTAGCAGCGCGAAAAGACGAAGTGTGATTTGGAGCCTTTTAGGGGAGGGGTTTAATCAAAACTCAAAAGAAACAACTGTGTTGCTTCTCAAATTTAAAAATAGACATATTTACAAGCATTTGAAAAATAGCGTAACATATTCAAAAGTAATTAAAATTTAATTATTTTTTTATGTAAATATAAATTTGAATAAAAATATTATTTAAAATGCAGAAAATATTCCAGCATATTCTGTAGTTCGAATTTTTTTACATGTGAACTTTTACCATAACATGCTGGAATTTCATAATGGGCTGGAGTTCCAACATAATATGTTGGAAGTTCATACACAGGTGCTCCAATCTCCAGTATATTATGCTACAACTTTTCGTGTTGCAGTAAAATAATAACTATTTTTCAATGACTTTACAAATGCTGGCTATTTTTCAATTACCAATCCGAAAACTGACTAGCCCGTGCTATTTTAGCCGTGTTTGGAGGTGGGTAAGTTGAACCTAAAATGAAAGGGCAAAAACAAATAAAGTAAAAAATGAAGAATTAACCTAGAAAGAAAAAAATTGGGCTGCCGTTAGTGTTCAGCTAAAAAGAAAAAAACCTCAAACTTTAGAATTTCAAGGTGCCTAACTTAATATAAAGTGGTTTCTCCGGGTATATATATATATATAAATTTTTTCGAGGTTTACGGGCTCCGGTAACCCCTACCATACACGTGGCACCGCCTCTGCGCTGGCATAGGTGAAAGCATTGGCAGAGATGGACTGGCGACGCTGTAATGTAAGTGACCAACAAACTGTTTTTCTTTTTTTGGTTGACCACCGGACTTGGACAAGGTATACAAATTCATGTATACGACTAGGACGACCAGTTATTTATGTAAAGATCCCCATCTGAGTCCACTTACAAGCCTAAATCAAATGGCCCAACATCATACTTATGATACATGGAAAGTCATGGTACCAATAACAGACACAAAAGCATTACCACTCCACATTCAGTTCAGATTCTGTATTAAATTGAGTTTGCTTATATTACCATCTCAGGCTTCTCAGCCAAACATATACACACACAAAAAGGATTAGATAGATTCAACCAATTCAAACCCAGCACATGCGCAGGCCTAGAAAATGGAATATAAACCGTGGATTTATGCCCAAAATCAGATCTAACACAGTTAACATTTAACAAGTCTCTCATGTTTAAGTTTAACGCATGTCTTTCTAATTACTCAGGACGACCCAACCATCATGTAAATATGCTACTCCTTAATTACCAACTCTATAAGTCACCGACGAATTCAAAATTTGAAGTTTATGGGTTTCTAGTGATCTCAAGTTAATATACAATAACAATTAAGTTCACGCTCAAATACTTATAAATATTTAGTGAATTTCCAAATTATATGGTGCGGGTAAAACTAATTAATTTATGTAACCCTTAAACTTAACTACGTGGTAGATCCACCTCTTCATAAGGCAAATCGCCATCCAAACCCGTACACACATACTACAACAACAACAACAACAACAATAACAACAAAAAACTCAGTGTAATTCCATAAGTGAGTTATGGGGAAGATAGTCATGTGTACGCACACCTTACTCCTACCTTCAAGAAGGCAGAAAGGTTGTTTCCAAGCGCGCACACATACTAAAAGAAGATAAATCCATCAAATACAGGATTTCCATAACATGAAGCATATACTCATAAAGATGCTGATCTTCCTATTAAGAACACTATGTGGACATGAATTCGCTCATCTTTAAACAGAACTAGCGTTGTACTCAAAGAACAAGACAGAAGGCTTAGTGTGTATAATCATTTCAATCATGTAACTAGCTAACATGCCTGGAAAAACATCAGAAATAGCCAGATTTATAATTAGTAATTGAAAATTAACTACAGTTTCAAAAGTAATCGAAATTTAGCAACTTTTTTTATATAAAGATAAAATTTGAACAAAAATACTCTTAAAAATCCGTAAAAATTCCAGCATAATATGCTGGAGTTCGAATTTTTTACATATAAGATTTCAGCATAATGTACTGAAATTTCATAATATGCTGGATTTCCAACATAATATGTTAAAAGTTTATATGCAAAAGCTCCATAATCCAGTATATTATGCTAGAACTTTTGGTGTTATAGCAAAACAATGACTATTTTTCAATAATCTTGCAAACGCTGACTATTTTTTAATTACCAGTCCGAAAACTGGCTAGCCCGTGCTATTTGTCCAACATGCCATGACAAAATTAAATTTCATGATACCAAACTCCATGTAGCAATGCAAAATTTTGAAACATAAACAGAATGATATCTAAAGTTAAGAGAAATAGCACCTTAAACCGGAGACAAGCTCTAGCTTTTGGTCTTTACTCTTTAATTCCCACAACCAACGTGAAGGAAGGTGGCGGAGTCTTAGTATTGAACTGCATATTGGTAGATATTTGACTGTGGTAAAATGTGTTTGCGTGTCTAGTTTAGATGTGTAATGTGGGTGGTATTGTGTATTTATAAGAGAGTGAGGAGTAAAACGATGAGGTCGGAGAGTTGGATATATATATATATGTGTGTGTATAATTATTTATTGTGGGAGGAAATTTCCTGTTAAGAACAATGTTAATGAGAGCATTCTCCTTCTCCTCGTTGAGGTGAATTAAAGAAATAACTATTGTTCCTTAGTTGTAGACTTGTAGCTGATCTCAACTTATTTCTTAATACCGAGTCAATTAGTTGGAATCAACTAGGCAGTTAAAGTCAACTTAACTCTCAACAATTATATATAATAGTTTGCTAGTACGTGCCAACTTGCAGCATTAAACAATTGATAACACTTAAATAATAATTCGTGATTTTAATTCATGTTTTGTTAAGTTCTGGTTTAGTTAACAAGAGGAGTCTGAACAGGTAATATAGCATTAATCAAGAGGCAACACTTCATGTGAGGAGTCCAGATTTTAACATAAACTTTCCCAAGTCTAGTTTAGGTATAGTCAACTGGCCAGCTAAGTCTTAACAACTGTATCTAGTTAATTGTAGCATAATTAAAGGGACAACAATGTAATGTCAATTCATTTTTAATTGGGTGAAAATCATTTTGATTCATCAACTTTAGTTTAAAAAGCAATAAACAATAGATATTTTGCTCCTCCAAAATCAATTGCGTTTTTAAAATACCTATTTTACGCTCAATCTTATCGGTCCTTGTTGTTCTCTAAATTATAATTTTAGAAAATATTTCATTAACTATAATAAAATTCAAATATATATATATATATATATATATATATACATATACATAATAGAGAATAAAGAGAAAGTGAAATTTAAATATGTACTTAATGCGCAATATTAAACTAATAATCGTAAAAAGCAACGACAAACTTTGTTAGGAATTCATAACAGTACAATTCTAGTTAAATTTAATGAACTTTAATTATATAATTTGTAATAAGATATATAAATTAGTAAAACATGTAGATAAAGATAAAATTATATCTTATATAATATAAGAAAATTATATGCATAGAGGAGGAATTGAAAATGTCAAGCGCAAAATAGATATGCACCCTTTTAATTGCACGTGGTCAGGGGATCAAAATGATTTTTCACCTTTTTTTCTTTTTAATTGCACGTGGTCACGGTTTAGTTAAGAGTCTTTCTTTTTACAGGAAAAAGGAAAACATAAACCTCCTAGTGAAACTTCATTTAACGTAGCAGTTGTGCTTACACATTTACCAAACTCGAGTACTAACAAAAGCTAATGTTTTGCTCCAATGAATCTAAAAGGATTTTTTTTGTTTTTATACAATATTTGAAATTTATTTATCAAAATTATTTTAATTTTATAAATTACCCGTCCTAAATCGGGATTGCTTACAATTTATATATAATTCATTATTAGTACCTTAAATTAAGGGATTTAATTACATTTTTTTCTTTTTTTCTCTTCTCTCCTCTTTAGTTAAGAACTCTTTACCAAAACGGCTCTAATATTAAAGTGTTAACATAGAAAAAAGTTGGAAAATCTCAGTTAATTATTAACAAATCATATTGTATCCCTTTAATCATGGAAAATTGAAAGATCCAAGTAGATTTTCAGCTAATCAAATCGCAATGTTCCTTCGGTCTATATTTCCGTCCACATTCATTGTTTCAAGAAATTATATAAAGCCATCCACATGTAAACTATCTCAATCACATTACTCAATGCCCATATAATTGTGTCGTAATTAACAAGAACATAGTTGTGTGTCAATGCCGAAATATTCAAATTTGATACAAATTTGATACATCTACGACAACATATAAACTAAAAATAAATTTTATACAACTAATTATATAGTATACATTATTTCTACCCAATTAAATATAACTACAATACAACTTAAATATAATTTTTATATAAATTTTATACAATATGTCTTTTGTATATTTTGTATCTGATTTATACATAGTAAAAATAAATTTCATACAACTAATTATATATTATATAACTTATCTACAATTTTCATACATTATTTCTACCTAGTTAAATACAACTATAATATCATACAAGTTAAATATAATTTTATACAAATTTTATATAATATGTCTTTTGTATATTTTGTATCTGATTTGTATATATTTTGTATGTGATGTGTGCTTCTTGCTCTCTAAAATTTCAATCAAAACTTACTCTCTTAATACAATTTTGATTCATATCAACAACTTTATGTAAAAAGATAGTATTGATAACAACAACAACAACAACAACCCAGTATAATCCCACTAGTGGGGTCTGAGGAGGGTAGTGTGTACGCAGACCTTACCCCTACCCTGGGGTAGAGAGGCTGTTTCCAAATGACCCTCGGCATCCTTCCCTCCAAGAACTCCCCACCTTGCTCTTGGGGTGACTCGAACTCACAACCTCTTAGTTGGAAGTGGAGGGTGCTTACCATCAGATCAACCCATAGTATTGATAACTTAAATACAAATTTTATACAACGATTCATACATTATACAACTATTTTTCAACTTTCATACAACACTCAAATAAACAAATTTATGTAACTACAACAGAATACAATTTACAGACAATTATAATACAACTTTACTACAGTTTCGTAAGTATATTGTATGTCATGTGTTCTTCTTCTTCTTTTTCGAGTTTCAATCTGAAATTCAGCCAAAATTAAGTCTAATCTTCACCAAAATACCCTCAAAATTGAGATATAAACTCCAAACAATATTCTCAATTATTTGCAACAACACCCAATCCAAATAAATAATAGTTTTTGAAAACCCAAATTCGATTTCAAAGCTTCAAAGCTTTTTAATGGCTGTCAATGGTGAAGAGTCAAACACCTTTAAAATTTATTGATTGACAATTTCAGTTTGAACACCAATTATGCAACATGAAAAGAAATTGTTAAGTTAAAATGATTGAAATCCATTGATGAATTCCATTAAAACTCTATACAACAAGAAAGTATAAAAAAACAGAAAATATCAAATGAAGAAATATTGGGCGAAAAAAACAGAGAAGGAGAGTAGAGAGACGAAGAAAGAGAGAGAGAGAGGCAGAGAGAGAGAGTGGGCAAGTATAAAGAGATAAGGAAATAACTCATATTCCTTATTCAATTCCTAATATAAAGGGATACTCATTTAAAACTTATTTGTATATAATTGGTAAATTGTATATGACCATGTAATTAAATTAAAACTTGAGTAGGGAGGATAATAAGGTTTCAAATAGTATATAAGAAGGTAAAAATCCCATCTAAAAAGGAAGAAGTTGTGCCAGACCTTTGAATTTCAATGTTTCCGTATGTTGTTTTAAGTCCACTAACACCAGCCTTCATAAAGAAATCAGATGTCGCATTTGCTTCCCTATAATAATGAACAAAGATAAATTACAGCATAAGTCTAAAATAAATAAATTGTTATGGACTTAAATTAAACCTATTATGAGCAATATAATATGATATTTCCTTCTACTAGAATTATAAATCACATTACACTCTAATGTATTTGTATGGGTCAAAATCTGTCTTTAGAATATTTAAGCCAAGGTAATACTAAGGAAGAGTTCTCAAGTCATCGTTAGTCGAGATGGCCCAAGAAGCAGCAAAGTCCATGGTCGAAGAGTCGACGAGAGCCGTAGTCGAGATATCAACAAGGGTCGAGGTCGAGTATCATTGATAGAGCTATAACGACTAGTTTTCAAGATAGGATATTAAAGAGAATATTTTAGTGGATATTCTCTGCACTTGCACTATTAGGGTTTTTTAGTAACATGTTCCATATAAATAGAAAAAGAGACAATGATAGGGGCATGTGATATTTATTTGTAAAGAGCACACTTTGATAAAAAGATTCGGTTCTCTCTCTCTCTTTTACTAAGATACAAACACCACCTTTTCACTAAGATTCTTGTCCATACTTTTCCATCAGATCCGAGAATAACTCGAATATTCAAGGATTTGTCTGTCACTCATCATTGTCAGGAGAAACATCCACCTATTCCATCCTTTATTGGGTGAATCATTCCTTCTATTTACTTAAATGTCATTTATTGCTATTCATTGTTATTGAATACTATATTATTGCTCTTACTTTCTAGAATGGTTATTACATATTGTTGCCATTGTCCAACTGGACCTATCTAATATTTATTGCATCTTTGAAAACTTCATCTAGGGATATTATTGCTAACTAAGATTAACCCCTAATTACATAAATTTAATTATTTTAACCAAGATCCATATTTTTTGGTCAAATAGTTTGGCGCCGTCTGTGAGGATTTCTTAGTTAAACTTTTAGTTTCCTCTATATCTACAACTAGCACAGGTCACTAACATAAAAAAAAAACCAAGACCTCATTTCTTTGTGTACATAAAATCCAACATGACAGGTAACCGAGAAGAAAGGGCGAGAGTAACAAGTGACCTCCCACCCAACCTCATGAACGTCATCAACGAAAGCTGTGAAATGGCAGATGATGGCACGATGCCCAGTGCATCCCCTAGACGAGATGGGTCACCTCCCCCACACTGCAGCATAACAAAATCCCGTGGTAAAGGAGCCTCCATATTTGTGGAGGAAAAGATGCCCCCCAGATATGAAAAAACTCCTCGAAGCGTGGCTAACTGACACGCTAACAAGCGTCCTCAACAAGTGTGATGACCTGAAAGGACATATTTAAATTTAATATTTATTTATGTGTTTTGACACCTCGAATAGCAACATTTATTTTTCCTCTACCTGCGTGCGCAGTCCGTATATTTTTCCGAAAAGCTTTTATGTTAAAAATTAATAAAAATATGAAATAGTGCTTTAAAACTCACTTAAGTTGACTTCAGTCAATATTTTGAACACTCCGATACGGATAAGTGTTTTGAAAGTCTCGATGAGTCCATATCGTGATTTGGGACTTGCGCGTATGCCTGAAATCAAATTCGGAAGTCCTTAGCTTGAATTATCGCCATTTGACGAAAACTAGAAGCTTAAAGGCTTAAATATTTCAAAGTTTGACAACAAATTGACTTTTATTGATATCGAGGTCGAAATCCAATTCTGAAAATTTTTATAGGTTCGTTATGTCATTTATGACTTATTTGCAAAAGTTGAGGTCAATCAGACTTGATTTGATAGGTTTCGGCATCGAATGTAGAAGTTGGAATTTCTTAGTTTCATTAGGCTTGAATCGGGGTATGATTCGTGTTTTTAGCATTGTTTGATGTGATTTAAGGCTTCGACTAAGTTCGTAAGACATTTTAGGACTTGTTGGTATAATTGGTTGAGATCCCGGGGGCCTCGGGTGAGTTTCGGATGGTTAACGGATCGAAATTTTGACTTCAACAGCTGTTGGAAATTTTAGCCTTCTAGTGTAATCGCACAAGCGAGCCTGGCATCACAGAAGAGTGAGGTCCGCAGAAGCGGACGATGCCTCGCAGAAGCGCGACCGCAGAAGCGGAACATGCATCGCAGAAGCAGAAAAGGGGAATGGGCAGCATCGTCGCAGAAGCGGACGCTTCATCGCAGAAGCGAGTCCGCAGAAGCGGACTCCTTGCTCGCAGAAGAGAAGGCAGTCACAGAAGCGAAAGCTTCACCGCAAAAACGGAACCGCAAATGCGGTTAAGTGTATGCAGGTGCGAAAGCACTCGACAGATTACAAAAACAGAGGGTTCCGACAATTTTTGTCTTTTTGGACATTTCCAATACGGGTTGAGGTGATTAATGAGCGAGAATTTACGGAAAAACTTGAGGTAAGTCACTTGTGGTCATTGTTAGTCAATAATATTGAATTTTTATCGATTATTCCGACTAGATTACGTGTTTTTGAGGTGAAATTCGAGGATTTGGGCCTAGGGATTTGAAAATAAGATTTGGGAATTTGAAGGTCGAGTTGATGTCGGAATTTGGTAAAGTTTGTATGATTGAACTCGTCGTTGAATGGGCATTTATATTTTGTAACTTTTGTTAGATTCCGAGACGTGGACCCCACTGTCGATTTTTGAATTGAATTTCAGATTTTCATTGGAAAATTTAGTATTTTCATATAGAATTGTTTTCTATAATTCGTGTTGAGTATATTAAATTGTTTGTGACTAGATTAGAGACATTCAGACACCAATTCGCGAGACAAAGGTTTATTGGAATCTTGAGTTGGTTGCAAAGCGAGGTAAGCATCGTGGTTAACCTTGTCTTGAGGGAGTAAGACTTGTTTGTCTATTTGCTATGTGATTTAATGTGCAGGTACAACGTATATATGAGGTGAAGAGTACCTATGCGTTGTGGTTGAGTCAAATCATGCGAGTTGAATTTGTTCATTGTGAATAATTGCCTATTTAATTAAGATAATCCTGCTTAAGTTTATTATTATTTATTTGATCATTTTTCATGAAATTATTCCTAATTTAATTATTATTGTATATTTTGGAAGGTGAGGTTGGTATTCTGGTATTGAATTGATTGATAAGTATAAACCCCCGCATTTAAAATACTCTTCTGAATTTATATATCATTTTCATGGTAAGGAAGAGTGTAAAAGCACGAAGGGTGATGCCGTGCCATTTTCACATTATTATTTATTGATTTATGAAGGCAGGAAGAGAGTCAAAGTACAAAGGGTGATGTCATGCCATTTAAATTATTTATTCATCATACTGTGGCAAGGAAGAGAGTTAAAGCACGAAGGGTGATGCCGTGCCATTTTCACATTATTATTTATTGATTTATGAAGGCAGGAAGAGAGTCAAAGTACAAAGGGTGATGTCATGCCATTTAAATTATTTATTCATCATACTGTGGCAAGGAAGAGAGTTAAAGCACGAAGGGTGATGCCGTGCCATTTTCACATTATTATTTATTGATTTATGAAGGCAGGAAGAGAGTCAAAGTACAAAGGGTGATGTCATGCCATTTAAATTATTTATTCATCATACTGTGGCAAGGAAGAGAGTTAAAGCACGAAGGGTGATGCCGTGCCATTTTCACATTATTATTTATTGATTTATGAAGGCAGGAAGAGAGTCAAAGTACAAAGGGTGATGTCATGCCATTTAAATTATTTATTCATCATACTGTGGCAAGGAAGAGAGTTAAAGCACGAAGGGTGATGCCGTGCCATTTTCACATTATTATTTATTGATTTATGAAGGCAGGAAGAGAGTCAAAGTACAAAGGGTGATGTCATGCCATTTAAATTATTTATTCATCATACTGTGGCAAGGAAGAGAGTTAAAGCACGAAGGGTGATGCCGTGCCATTTTCACATTATTATTTATTGATTTATGAAGGCAGGAAGAGAGTCAAAGTACAAAGGGTGATGTCATGCCATTTAAATTATTTATTCATCATACTGTGGCAAGGAAGAGAGTTAAAGCACGAAGGGTGATGCTGTGCCGTTCATATTATTTATTTATCATTTCATGGGAAGAATGAGAGTAAAAGCATGAAGGATGGTGCCGTGCCATTTTTCATATCATCATCTACTTATTTTATTGTTGACGAATTAACTGGCTGCTACATGATACTCCTCCTACTGAGATTTTTATATCATTCCCCTTCGCATGTTCCCTCTCAAATTTGTAAATTGTTAATTATTATGTTCATTGTTACTTCGCATTTGTATATACTTGTACATGTTGTTTATGTATGTGTCTTGTCATAGCTTCGTCACTACTTCGTCGAGGTTAGGCTCGACACTTACAGAGTACATGGGGCCGGTTATACTCATACTACACTCTTATGACAACCCGGTCGGTCGTCTTGAGAGTTATAGCCCCGATCCCCTATTAACTGTTTTCTCCCATATCTATTTCTGTTACTGTGACTTGCCGGGAGGTTTCGTTTTGGTTTTTGGAGTGTTTTAGGACACTTAGTCCCTAAACAGAAGATTAAGCCTTAGGATTTAGACTGCAGTCAGAACTGTGTGAAGACAACTCCGAAATGGAGTTATGTCGGTTTTGTTAGCTCTGTTAGGTGATTTTGGACTTAGGGACGTGTCCTGGTTGTGTTTTGGAGGTCTGTAGCTCATTTAGGCTTGAAATGGTGAAAGTCGAAGTTTGGAGGTTTTAACCGGTAGTGGAAGTTTTTGATATCGTGGTCGGATCCCAATTTCGGAAGTTGGAGTAGGTCCATATGGTTGAATATGATCTGTGTGCAAAATTTGGGGTCAATCAGACGTGGTTTGGTTGGTTTCGGCATCAGTTGTCGAATTTGGAAGTTTCAAGTTCTTTAAGTTTGAATCGAAGGATGATAAGTGATTTTAGCATTGTTTGATGTGGTTTGAGGGCTCGACTAAGTACGTATGGTATTTTAGGACTGGTTGGTATGTTTGGTTGAGGTTCCGAGGGCCTCGGGTGTGTTTCGAATGCTTAATGGATTGAGTTTGGGACTTATGCAATTGTTGAAGCTGATACACCTAGTGTAATCACACCTGCGCACTTTGGGCCGCAGAAGCCGCAGAAGCGGCCATGGAGCCGCAGAAGCGGTTTTGGCCCTGTGAAGTTAGGGCCGCAAGTGTGGCAATAGATTCGCTGAAGCAGACACGTAGAAGCAGAAGAGGAGCGCAGGTGCGGGCTCGCAAATGCGGCCCTTGTTCGCAGATGCGGACCCAGTTCCCCTTAAGTGATTTTCCCACCTGCGATGGTATTTCCGCAGGCGCGGTGCCGCAAATGCGGTTGAAGGCTCGAAGAAGCGAGATCTCTGGCAGAAAAAGGGCTAAGTGCGAGGGTTTGATTTCATTCTTTATATTTGGACTTGAGAGCTCGGGATTTGGCGATTTTTCGAGGGATTTTCAGAGGAAGCTTTTGGGTAATGATTCCTAACTCGTTTTTGGTTGTATTCCATTAATATATAGTTGTCTTCTCCATTTAATTTCGGATTTGGGGTTGAAAATTTGGAGAAAAGTTGAGAAAAATTCATAGCCCGAATTTTGGGATTTTGATCGAGATTTTTGTATCGGATTTGAGTAATTTTTGTATGAGTGAACTCATGAGTGAATGGGTGTTCATATTTTGTGACTTTTACCCGATTCCGAGACCTGGTCCCGGGGAGACGTTTTTGGGCGATTTTCTAATTTCTTGCTTTAGCTTTGATTTCATTAATTAGATTGAGTTTTTAAAGTTGTATTTATGGTATGTAATTGATTTTGGCTAGATTAGGGCTATTCGGAGCCGGATATTCGTGGAAAAGGCATTGTTACCGATTGATTGAGCTTGGTTCGAGGTAAGTGGCTTGCCTAACCTTGTGTGGGGGAAATTCCCTTAGGATTTGGTGTTGTTATGATATATGAGCGCCGTGTACGCGAGGTGACGAGTGCGTACACAGGCTATTTATGGAAAAACCTGATTTTTACCGAGAAATAGCATGTTTTCATCTTATCTGAGTATATTAGCATGTGTAGTTATCTTGTTAGCCTAGAATAGCATGTCTACGTGTCCTAATTTCCTATTTAAACTCTTTGCAGCATGTTTAGTAAATCCCGCTTCTTTCTTGACTTGTACTTAGTCTAAATTATAGGTTTCTTGTTGTAACTGTTATATTCATTTGTTCAAGTACTTTGGGACTACGGGACAATATACTGGGAGATCCTCACTTTATATTTACTTTTGAGACTACGAGGCGGTTCCTCGGGAGATCTCCCTGCACATTTACTTTTGAGACTACGAGGCGGTTCCTCGGGAGTTCTCCCTGCATATTTACTTTTGAGACTACGAGGCGGTACCTCGGGAGATCTCTTTGCACTTTTATTTTGGGACTATGAGACGGTATCTCAGGAGATCCCCTGTTGTTTATCCCTGTATTCTGCATTGCTACTTGCTATGTTCTCCTTGTTTAAATTCCAGTCTCTTGTTATATTGTTATACTCTCTTGCTTATTTATTATATACCAGTAGGGCCTTGACCTGACCTCGTGACTACTCGACCGAGGTTAGGCTTGGCACTTACTGGGTACCGTTGTGGTGTACTCACGCCTTTTCCTGTGCATGTTTTTCATGTGCAGATCCAGGTTCCTTTTACCAGCCTCGTCCTTAGTTGCAGTCGCTGCTATTTTCGGAGAACTTCAAGGTACATCTGCCCGTGCTCGCGGTTCCTCGGAGTCCCCCTCTATCCCCCTATGTTGATGCTTCTCTTATTTTTATAAACACTGATGTATAGAATAGTTAGAACTTCGTAGAAGTTTGTGACTTACAGTGTTCCGGGTCTTGGGAGTGTCATGTATATTTCGAGAGTTGATTATTGTATATGCCGAGCGACATCTCAATTTCTTATTAAAATATCTGTTACTATTAGTTGTTAATTCTCATGTTTTTCATTTCATTTCCGCAAGTGTTAGGCTTACCTAGTCGTAGAGACTAGGTGCCGTCACGACGATTCACGGAGGGAGAATTTGGGTCGTGACAAGTTGGTATCAGAGATGTAGGTTCATAGGTGTCGTGAGTCACAAGCCGGTTTATTATACTCTCGCGGATCGGTACAGAGACGTTTGTACTTATCTTCGGGAGGCTATGGAACTGTTAGGAAAAATTATGCTTCTTTGACTTCTTGTCGAGCAAAATTTGTTGGCATCAAAAATTCTAAAATTCTGTAATCTATTCTTTCTCACAGATGGTGAGGACCTGTATCGGAGGATCTGATGACCAGCCACCCATGCCCCATGCTAGAGCCGCTAGAGGCCGGGGTAAAGGATGATCACGCGGTGTAACTAGAGCACTCGCGCGAGCTGCGACAGAGGAGTCCCCAGGTTCTCTAGTTGGAGGGTAGGCATCGGAGGTTCCTATTGCTGCACCAGCCCTCCAGGAGACTCTAGCCTATTTCATGAGCATGTTCATCACCTTAGCTCAAGATGGATTGATTCCATTAGCTCCGCCACATCTCAGGCCGGGGGAGGGGCACAGACTCCCGCAACCCGTACTCCTGAGCAGAGGGTCCAGGTTGATCAGGCCCCAGAGTTCATTCCTATGCCACCGGTAGCTCCGGTTCAGCACGAGACTAGGACAACTGCTTCTGAGGCGGAGCAGCTCATACTTTAGAGGTACAAGAAGTACCACCCACATACCTTCAGTGGATTGGCTACAGATGATGCTCAGGGTTTTCTGGAGGAGTGTCATCGTATTCTCCTTACTATGGGTGTAGCGGAGACAAGTGACGTTTCTTTTATCACTTTCCAGCTTAGAGGAGCAGCCTATCAGTGGTGGCGTGCTTATGAGTTGAGTAGTCCGGATGAGGTAGCTTCACTTACATGGACTCAATTCTCGGATATGTTTTTGAGAGAGTATGTCCCTCAGAGCCTCAGGGACTCATGGTGCACGGAGTTTGAGTAGCTGCATCAGGGTGCTATGACTGTGTCATAGTATGCAGTCTGCTTCAGTGATTTGGCCCGACATGCACTGGCCTTGGTTGCCACAGTTCGAGAGAGGGTTTGACGGTTTATTGAGGGACTCCACCTCAGTATCCAGATTAGTATGGCCAGGGAGTTGGAGATGGATATCCCTTATCAGTAGGTTGTGAGTATTGCCAGGAGATTGGAGGGCATGCTTGCCCGGGACCGAAAGGAGATAGATGCCAAGAGATCTCGAGAGACTAGTTCTTATTCTGGAGCTCGTGCCCCAGTAGCTCGCCATGGTAGGGGTTATGTGAGTCGTCGCATTCATTCAGCTCTTCCAGCCGCCAGTGGTGTTCCAGCCCCTTCTAGGCCCTAGGAGCCTTATTATGCACCGCTAGTATCTAGTGTGCCTCCTACTCGGGGTTCTTTTAGTGGCCAGTCCAACAGATCTGGCCCAAGTCAGTCGCAGCAGCCACGCCCTTTGAGGGGTTGTTTTGATTGTGGCGACACCCGCCATATGGTAAGGGATTTCCCCAGACTTAGGAGGGTTGCACCTCCACACACTTCTCAGCCACCACGTGCTCCACTGGGTCCACAGGCTATGATTCCAGCACCAGCTACCACCCCACATGCTCAGCCAGCTCGAGGTGGAGGTTGGGGAGGTCGAGGTCGCCCTAGAGGGGGAGGCCAGGCCAAATATTATGCTCTTCCGGCTCGTGCAGAGGCAGTTGCTTCTGACTTTGTCATTACATGTATTGTTCCAGTCTGTCATAAAGATGCATCGGTATTATTTAACCCAGGCTCTACGTATTCATACGTGTCCTCTTATTTTTCCCCATACCTGGGCATTCTCGAGATTCTTTAAGTTCCCCTGTTTATGTGTCTACTCATGTGGGAGATTCTCTTATTGTGGACCGCGTGTATCGGTCGTGTTTGATTGCTCTTAGTGATTTTGAGACCATAGCCAATTTATTATTACTCAGCATGGTAGATTTTGATGTTATCTTGGGCATGGACCGGTTGTCACCCTATTATGCTATTCTTGATTGTCACGCTAAGACCGTGACGCTGGCTATGCCAGGCTTACCGCGATTAGAGTAGAAAGGTACCTTAGAGTACACTCCCCGTAGAGTTATTTCATTTCTTAAGGTTCAACGAATGGTTGAAAAGGGGTGTGACGGGTATTTAGCTTACCTCTACAGTTCAGTCAGTTCCAGTAGTGAGGGATTTCCTAGATGTATTTACAACTGATATTCCAGGCATACCGCCCGACAGAGATATTGATTTCGGCATTGATTTGTTGCTGGGCACCCAACCCATCTCTATTCCTCTATACCGTATGGCTCCTCCTGAGTTAAAGGAGTTGAATGAGCAATTGTAGGAGTTGCTTGATAAGGGCTTCATTCGGACTAGTGTGTCACCTTGGGGTGCTCCGGTCTTGTTTGTAAAGAAGAAGGATGGTTCTATGTGTATGTGTATTGATTATCGCCAGCTGAACAAAGTTCAGTGAAGAACAAGTATCCATTGCCTCGTATTGATGATTTTGTTTAGTTACAGGGTCCGAGGGTGTTTTCCAAGATTGACTTACGTTCATGCTATCATCAGTTGAAGATTCAGGAGCCAGATATCCCGAAGACTGCCTTTAGGACCCGATATAGTCACTATGAGTTTCTTGTTATGTCTTTTGGGCTGTCCAATGCCCCAACAACCTTTATGCATTTGATGCACAGTGTATTCCGGCCTTATCTTGACTCCTTCATCATTGTGTTTATTGACGACATTTTGGTGTACTCCCGGACTCGGGAGGATCATAAGCAGCACCTGAGGACTGTGCTTGAGACTCTAAGAGAGAAGAGGTTATATGCAAAATTTTTGAAGTGTGAGTTTTGGCTAGACGCAGTGTCATTCTCGGTTCATGTAGTATCGAGTGATGGGATCAAGGTAGATCCGAAAAAATGGCGGCAGTGCAGAGCTGGCCTATACCGTTATCAGCTATAGAGATCCATACTTTTCTTGGGTTGGCAGGGTATTACCATCATTTTGTTGAGGGATTCTCATCTATTGCAGCACGTATGACTAGGCTGACCTAGAAGGGTGATCCGTTCAGGTGGACAAAGGAGTGTGAGGAGAGCTTTGAGAAGCTCAAGATAGCTTTGACTACAACCTCAGTTTTGGTATTGCCTAAAGGTTCGGGGTCCTACACTGTATATTGTAATGCGTCGTGGATTGGTCTTGGCACGGTGTTGATGCAGGACGGTAGGGTGATTGCCTACGTATCCAGACAGCTGAAGGTGCATGATAAGAACTATCTTGTCCACGACCTTGAGTTAGCAGCTATTGTTCATGCCCTGAAGATCTGGCGCCACTATTTGTACGGTATTCCTTGTGAGATTTACACTGATCATCAGAGTTTGCAGCATCTGTTCAAGCAAAAGGATCTTAATTTGCGTTAGTGGAGGTGGTTGGAGCTACTTAAGGATTATGATATCACCATTTGGTACCACCCGGGGAAGGCCAATGTAGTGGCCGATGTTTTGAGTCGTCGGGTGGAGAGTTTGGGGAGTTTAGATTATCTTCCAGTAGTAGAGAGACCCTTAGCATTGGATGTTCAGGCCTTAGCCAGCCAGTTTATGAGATTGGATATTTCTAAGCCGAGTCGAGTGTTGGCTTATGTGGTCTCTCGGTCTTCTCTTTATGATTGTATAAGGGAGCTTCAGTATGATGACCCCCACCTGATTGTCCTTAAGGACACAGTTCAGCACGGTGATGCTAAGGAGGTCACTATCGGGGATGATAGCGTATTAAGGATGTAGGGAATCCTATGTGTGCCTAATGTAGATGGTTTGCGTGAGTTGATTTTTCAGGAGGCTCATAGCTCGTGGTACTCCATTCATCCAGGTGTCGCGAAGATAAATCAGGACTTGAGGCAGCACCACTGGTGGAGAAGGATGAAGAAGGACATAGTGGAGTATGTGGCTCGGTGCCTAAATTGCCAGCAGATGAAGTATGAGCATCAGTGACCGGGTGGGTTGCTTCAGAAGCTAGAGATTCCAGAGTGGAAATGGGAGCGGGTCACTATGGATTTCGTTGTTGGACTCCCATGGACTCAGTGGAGGTTTGATGCGGTTTGAGTGATTGTGGATAGGCTGACCAAGTTAGCGCATTTCATTCCTGTGATGACTACTTATTATTCCGAGCATCTTGCTTGAATTTACATCCGCGAAATCATCAGACTTCATGGCGTACCGGTATCTATCATCTCTGACGGGGGTACGCAGTTTACATCATGGTTCTGGAGGGATGTACAACAGGAGTTGGGTACTCGGTTGAGTTGAGCACAACATTGCACCCTCAGATAGACGGATAGTCCGAGCGCACTATTCAAATACTGGAGGATATGCTCTGCGCTTATGTGATAGATTTTGGGGGTGCTTGGGACCAGTTCTTGCCTCTTGCGGAGTTTGCCTACAACAACAGTTATCAGTCTAGCATCTAGATGGCACCATATGAGGCTCTGTATGGTAGGCGGTGTCGGTTCCCATTGGGTTGGTTCGAGCCGGGCAAGGCCAGATTATTGGGTACAGACTTGGTCCAAGATACCCTGGATAAGGTGAAGGTGATTCAAGATCGACTTCGCACAGCTCAGTCCAGACATAAGATTTATGCGAAATGGAGGGTCCACGATGTATCATTCATGGTTGGAGAGCGGGTCTTGCTTCGGGTATCGCCTATAAAGGGCGTTATGAGGTTCGGAAAGAAGAGCAAGCTGAGCTCAAGGTACATTGGTCTTTTTGAGGTGTTGAGGCGTGTTGGGGAGGTTGCATATGAGATTGCCTTACCTCCCATCCTAATAGGAGTCCATCCGGTATTCCACGTTTCTATGCTTTGGAAGTGTCAAGGTGATCCGGCTCATGTATTGGATTTCAGCTCAGTCCAGTTGGACAAGGATATATCTTATGTTGAGGATCCAGTAGCTATTTTGGATAGCCAGGTCAGAAAGCTAATGTCAAAGAACATTGCTTCAGTAAAGGTTCAGTGGAGGGGTCAGCCGATCGAGGAGGCGACATGGGAGACCAAGCAGGATATGCGCATCCGTTATCCTCATCTTTTCACAGCTTCAGGTGTGTCTCTATACTCATTCGAGGACGAACGATTGTTTTAAGAGGGGGAGGATGTGACGACCTGGCAGGTCGTCTTCAGAGTTATAGCCCCGATCCCCTATTAACTGTTTTCTCCCATTTCTATTTCTACTATTGTGACTTGCCGGGAGGTTTCGTTTTGGTTTTTGGAGTATTTTGGGACACTTAGTCCCTAAATGGAATCTTAAGCTTTAGGATTTGTACTGTAGTTGGAACTGTATAAAGATGAATTCGGAATAGAGTTTCGTCGATTTCGTTAGCTCCGTTAGGTGATTTTGGACTTAGGGACGTGTCCTGATTGTGTTTTGGAGGTCTGTAGCTCATTTAGACTTGAAATGGCAAAAGTCGAAGTTTTGAAGATTTTGACCGGTAGTGGAAGTTTTTGATATCGGGGTCGGATCTCAATTCTGAAAGTTGGAGTAGGTCCGTAGGGTTGAATATGACCTGTGTGCAAAATTTGGGGTCAATCAGACGTGGTTTGGTTGGTTTCGGCATCGGTTGTCGAATTTGGAAGTTTCAAGTTCTTTAATTTGAATCGAAGGATGATAAGTGATTTTAGCGTTGTTTGATAATTTGGGTCGTGACAAGTTGGTATCATAGCTCTAGGTTTATAGGTGTCGTGAGTTACAAGTCGGTTTATTATACTCTCGCGGATCGGTACGGAGACGTTCGTACTTATCTTCGGGAGGCTATGGAACTATTAGGAAAAATTATGCTTCTTTGATTTCTTGTCTAGCGAAATTTGTTGGCATCAATAATTCTAAAATTCTGTAATCTATTCATTCTCACAGATGGTGAGGACCTACATCGGAGGATCTGATGACCAGGCACCCACGCCCTATGCTAGAGCCGCTAGAGGCCGGGGTAGAGGACGACCACGCGGTACAACTAGAGCACTCACGCGAGCTGCGATAAAGGAGCCCCCAGCTTCTCTAGTTAGAGGGCAGGCATCGGAGGTTCCTACTACTGCACCATCCCTCCAGGAGACTCTAGCCCAGTTCATGAGCATGTTCAGCACCTTAGCTCAGGCTGGGTTGATTCCATTAGCTCCGCCACATCTCAGGCCGGGGGAGGGACACAGACTCCCACAGCCCGTACTCCTGAGCAGAGGGTCCAGGTTGATCAGGCCCCAGAGTTCATTCCTATGCCGCCGGTAGCTCCGGTTAGCACGAGACTAGGACAACTGCTTCTGAGATGGAGCAGCTCATACTTAAGAGGTATAAAAAGTACCACCCACATACCTTCAGTGGATTGGCTACAGATGATGCTCAGGGTTTTCTGGAGGAGTGTCATCGTATTCTCCGTACTATGGGCGTAGCGGAGACGAGTGGGGTTTCTTTTACCACTTTCCAGCTTAGAGGAGCAGCCTATCAGAGGTGGCGTGCTTATGAGTTGAGTAGTCCGGATGAGGTAGCTTCACTTACATGGACTCAGTTCTCGGATATGTTTTTGAGAGAGTATGTCCCTCAGAGCCTCAGGGACTCATGGTGCGTGGAGTTTGAGCAGCTGCACCAGGGTGCTATGACTGTGTCATAGTATGCAGTCTGCTTCAGAGATTTGGCCCGACATACACCGGCCTTGGTTGCCACAGTTCGAGAGAGGGTGCGACGATTTATTGAGGGACTCCACCTCAGTATCCGGATTAGTATGGCCAGGGAGTTGGAGATGGATATCCCTTATCAGTAGGTTGTGAGTATTGCCAATAGATTGGAGGGCATGCTTGCCCGAGACCGAGAGGATAGAGAGGCCAAGAGGTCTCGAGAGACTAGTTCTTATTCTGGAGCTCGTGCCCCAGTAGCTCGCCATGGTAGGGGTTATGTGAGTCGTCGCGTTCATTCAGCTCTTCCAGCCGCCAGTGGCGTTCCAGCCCCTTCTAGGCCCTATGAGCCTTATTATGCACCGCTAGTATCTAGTGTGCCTCCTACTCGGGGTTCTTTTAGTGGCTAGTCCAGTAGATCTAGCCCAAGTCAGTCGCAACAGCCACGCCCTCCGAGGGGTTATTTTGATTGTGGAGACACCCGCCATATGGTAAGGGATTGCCCCAGACTTAGGAGGGTTGCACCTCCATACACTTCTCAGCCACCACGTGCTCCACCGGGTCCACAGGCTATGATTCCAGCACTAGCTACCACCCCACCTGCTCAGCCAGCTCGAGGTGGAGGTCGCCCTAGAGGGGGAGGCCAGGCCAGATATTATGCTCTTACGGCTCCTACAGAGGATGTTTCTTTCGACTCTGTCAGTACAGGTATTGTTCCAGTCTGTCATAGGGATGCGTCGGTATTATTTGACTCAGGCTCTACGTATTCATACGTGTCCTCTTATTTTGCCCCACACTTGGGCATATCTCGGGATTCTTTGAGTTCCCCTGTTTATATGTCTACTCATGTGAGAGATTCGCTTGTTGTGGACCACGTGTATCGGTCGTGTTTGATTGCTCTTAGTGATTTTGAGACCAGAGCCAATGTATTATTACTCAGCATGGTAGATGTTGATGTTATCTTGGCCATGGACCGGTTGTTGCCCCATTATGCTATTCTTGATTGTCACGCTAAGACTGTGACATCGGCTATGCCAGGCTTACAGCGATTAGAGCAGAGAGGTACCTTAGAGTACACTCCCCATAGAGTTATTTCATTTCTTAAACAACGAATGGGTGAAAAGGGGTATGGTGCGTATTTAGCTTATGTGAGAGATGTGAGTGTTGATACCCCTATAGTTCTGTCAGTTCCAGTAGTGAGGTTTTCCCAGATGTGTTTCCAACTGATCTTCCGGGCATGCCGCCCCACAGAGATATTGATTTCGGCATTGATTTGTTGCTGGGCACCCAGCCCATCTCTATTCCTCTATACCGTATGGCTCCTCCTGAGTTGAAGGATTTGAAGGAGCAATTGTAGGAGTTTCTTGATAAGGTCTTCATTCGGACTAGTATGTCACCTTGGGGTGCTCCGGTCTTGTTTGTAAAGAAGAAGGATGGTTCTATGCGTATGTGTATTGATTATCGCCAGCTGAACAAAGTTCAGTGAAGAACAAGTATCCATTGCCTCGTATTGATGATTTCTTTTAGTTACAGGGTCCCAGGGTGTTTTCCAAGATTGACTTACATTCATGCTATCATCAGTTGAAGATTCGGGAGCCAGATATCCCGAAGACTACCTTCAGGACCCGATACAATCACTATGAGTTTCTTGTTATGTCTTTTGGGCTGACCAATGCCCCAACAACCTTTATGCATTTGATGCACAGTGTGTTCCGGCCTTATCTTAACTCCTTCATCATTGTGTTTATTGATGATATTCTGGTGTACTCCCGGACTCGGGAGGATCATGAGCAGCACCTGAGGACTGTGCTTGAGACTCTGAGAGAGAAGAGGTTGTATGCAAAATTTTTGAAGTGTGAGTTTTGGCTAGACTCAGTGGCATTCTTGGGTCATATAGTATCAAGTGATGGGATCAAGGTAGATCCGAAAAAGATGGAGGCAGTGTAGGGCTGGCCTATACCGTCATTAGCTACGGAGATCCATATTTTTCTTGGGTTGGCGGGGTATTACCGTCGTTTTGTTGAGGGATTCTCATCTATTGTAGCACTTATGACTAGGCTGACCTAGAAGAGTGATCCGTTCAGGTGGACAGAGGAGTGTGAGGAGAGCTTTGAGAAGCTCAAGACAACTTTTACTACAGCCTCAGTTTTGGTATTGCTTAAAGGTTCAGGGTCCTACACAGTATATTGTGATGCGTCGCGGATTGGTCTTGGCACGGTGTTGATGCAGGACGGTAGAGTGATTGCCTACGCATCCAGATAGCTGAAGGTGCATGAGATGAACTATCTTGTCCACGACCTTGAGTTAACAGCTATTGTTCATGCCCTAAAGATTTGGCGCCACTATTTATACGATATTCCTTGTGAGATTTACACTGATCATCAGAGTTTGCAGCATCTGTTCAAGCAAAAGAATCTTAATTTGCGTTAGCGGAGGTGGTTGGAGCTACTTAAGGATTATGATATCACCATTTTGTACCACCCGGGGAAGGCCAATGTGGTGGCCGATGCTTTGAGTCGTCGGGCGGAGAGTTTGGGGAGTTTAGATTATCTTCCAGTAGCAGAGAGATCCTTAGCATTGGATGTTCAGGCCTTAGCCAGCCAGTTTGTGAGATTGGATATTTCTGCGCCGAGTCGAGTGTTGGCTTATGTGGTCTCTCGGACTTCTCTTTATGATTGTATCAGGGAGCGTCAGTATGATGACCCCCACCTGATTGTCCTTAAGGACACAGTTCAGCACGGTGATGCTAAGGAGGTCACTATTGGGGATGATAGCATATTGAGGATGTAGGGAATGCTATGTGTGCCTAATGTAGATGGTTTGCGTGAGTTGATTCTTCAGGAGGCTCATAGCTCGTGGTACTCCATTCATCCAGGTGTCGCGAAGATGAATCAGGACTTGAGGCAGCACCACTGGTGGAGAAGGATGAAGAAGAACATAGTGGAGTATGTGGCTCGATGCCTAAATTGCCAGCAGATGAAGTATGAGCATCAGTGATTGGGTGGGTTACTTCAGAAGCTAGAGATTCCAGAGTGGAAATGGGAGTGGGTCACTATGGATTTCGTTGTTGGACTCCCACGGACTTAGCGGAGGTTTGATGCGATTTGGGTGATTGTGGATAGGCTGACCAAGTCAGCTCATTTCATTCCTGTGATGACTACTTATTATTCCGAGCATCTTGCGTGAATTTACATCCGCGAGATCGTCAGACTTCATGGCGTACTTGTATCTATCATCTCTGACCGGGGTACGCAGTTTACATCACAGTTCTGGAGGGCTGTACAACAGGAGTTGGGCACTCGGGTTGAGTTGAGCATAACATTTCACCCTCAGACGGACGGACAGTCCGAGCGTACTATTCAGATACTGGAGGATATTCTTTGCGCTTGTGTGATAGATTTTGGGAGTGCTTGGGACCAGTTCTTGCCTTTTGCGGAGTTTGCCTACAACAACAGTTATCAACCGAGCATCCAGATGGCACCATATGAGGCTCTGTACGGTAGGCGGTGTCGGTTCCCAGTGGGTTGGTTCGAGTAGGGCGACGCCAGATTATTGGGTACAGACTTGGTCTAAGATGCCCTAGATAAGGCGAAGGTGATTCAGGATCGACTTCGCACAGCTCAATCCAGACATAAGAGTTACGTGAACCGGAGGGTTCGCGATGTATCATTCATGGTTGGAGAGCGGGTCGTGCTTAGGGTATCGCCTATGAAGGGCGTTATGAGGTTCGAAAAGAAGGGCAAGCTGAGCCCAAGGTACATTGGTCCTTTTGAGGTGTTGAGGCGTGTTGGGGAGGTTGCTTATGAGATTGCCTTACCTCCCAGCCTAGTAGGAGTCCATCTGGTATTCCACGTTTCTATGCTCCGGAAGTATCAAGGTGATTCGGCTCATGTATTGGATTTCAGCTCAGTCCAGTTGGACAAGGATCTATCTTATGTTGAGGAGCCAGTAGTTATTTTGGACAGGCAGGTCAGAAAGCTAATGTCAAAGAACATTGCTTCAGTAAAGGTTCAGTGGAGGGGTCAGCCGGTCGAGGAGGTGACATGGGAGACCAAGCAGGATATACGCATCCGTTATCCTCATCTTTTCACAGCTTCAGGTGTGTCTCTATACTCGTTCGAGGATGAACGATTGTTTTAAGAGGGGGAGGATGTGATGACCTGGCCGGTCATCTTGAGAGTTATAGCCCCGATCCCCTATAAACTATTTTCTCCCATTTCTATTTCTACTATTGTGACTTGCCGGGAGGTTTCGTTTTGGTTTTTGGAGTGTTTTGGGACCCTTAGTCCCTAAACAGAAGCTTAAGCCTTAGGATTTGGACCATAGTCGGAACTGTATAAAGATGACTCCAGAATAGAGTTTCGTTGGTTTCGTTAGCTCCGTTAGATGATTTTGGTCTTAGGGACGTGTCCGGATTGTGTTTTGGAGGTCTGTAGCTCATTTAGGCTTGAAATGGCGAAAGTCGATTCGCCGAAGTGCGGCTATAGATTCGCCGAAGCAGACACGCAGAAGCAGAAGAGGAGTGTAGGTGTGGGCCTGCAGATGCGGCCCTTGTTCGCAGATGCGGACCCAGTTCCCCTTAAGTGATTTTCGCACCTGCGATGGTATTTCTGCAGGTGCGGTACCGCAGATGCGGTTGAAGGCTCGCAGAAGCGAGATCTCTAGCAGAAAAAGGGCTAAGTGCGAGGGTTTGATTTCATTCTTCATTGTTGGACTTGAGAGCTCGGGAATTGGCAATTGTTCGAGGGATTTTCAGAGGAAGCTTTTGGGTAATGATTCCTAACTCGTTTTTGGTTGTATTCCATTAATATATAGTTGTCTTCTCCATTTAATTTCGGATTTGGGGTTGAAAATTTGGAGAAAGGTTGAGAAATATTCTTAGCCCGAACTTTGGGATTTGGATCGAGATTTTGGTATCGGATTTGAGTAATTTTGGTATGAATGAACTCATGAGTGAATGGGTGTTCATATTTTGTGACTTTTACTCGATTCCGAGACGTGGTCCCGGGGAAACGTTTTGGGGCGATTTTCTAATTACTTGCTTTAGCTTTGATTTCATTAATTAGATTGATTTCTTAAAGTTGTATTTATGGTATATAATTGATTTTGGCAAGATTTGGGCAATTCGGAGCCGGATATTCATGGAAAAGGCATTGTTACCGATTGATTGAGCTTGGTTTGAGGTAAGTGGCTTGCCTAACCTTGTGTGGGGGAAATTCTCTTAGGATTTGGTGTTGTTATGATATATGAGCGCCGTGTACGCGAGGTGACGAGTGCGTACACTGGCTATTTGTGGAAAAACCTGACTTTTACCGAGAAATAATCTATTTTCATCTTATCTGAGTATATTAGCATGTGTAGTTATCCTGTTAGCCTAGAATAGCATGTCTACGTGTCCTAATTATTTATTTAAACTCTTTGCAGCATGTTTAGTAAATCCCGCTTCTTTCTTGACTTGTACTTAGTCTAAATTATAGGTTTCTTGCTGTAACTGTTATATTCATTTGTTCAAGTACTTTGGGACCACGGGACGATATACTGGGAGATCCTCACTGCATATTTACTTTTGAGACTATGAGGCGGTTCCGCGGGAGTTCTCCCTGCATATTTACTTTTGAGGCTACGAGGCGGTACCTCGGGAGATCTCCTTGCACTTTTAGTTTGTGACTACGAGACGGTATCTTGGGAGATCCCCTGCTGTTTATCCCTGTGTTCGGCATTGCTACTTTGCTATGTTCTTCTTGTTTAAATTCCAGTCTCTTGTTATATTGTTATACTCTCTTGCTTATTTATTATATACCAGTATGGCCTTGACCTGACCTCGTCACTACTCGGTCGAGGTTAGACTTGGCACTTACTGGGTACCGCTGTGGTGTACTCACGCCCTTTCCTGCATATGTTTTTCATGTGCAGATCCAGGTTCCTTTTACCAGCCTCGTCCTTAGTTGCAGTCGCTGCTGATTTCGGAGAACTTCAAGGTACATCTTCCCGTGCCTGCAGATCCTTGGAGCTCTATCCCCCTATGTTGATTCTTCTCTTATTTCTATAGACACTAATGTATAGAACAGTTAGAACTTCGTAGAAGCTTGTGACTTATGGTGTTCCGGGTCTTAGGAGTATTATGTATATTTCAAGAGTTGATTATTGTATATGTCGAGCGGCATCTCAATTGCTTATTAAAATATCTATTACTGTTAGTTGTTAATTTTCATGTTTTTCATTTCATTTTCGCAAGTGTTAGGCTTACCTAGTCGTAGATACTAGGTGTCGTCACGACGATTCACGGAGGGAGAATTTGGGTCGTGACTACTCTGCACTTCTTGTGCATATTTTGGAGTTGGTCCCAATGGCATACCATAGATTTGCTCGAATGCAAGTACCCATAGGAGACTTGAGAGGTATAACTGCATAATGTCCGTAGTTCTGAAGTCCCCTTCTACTTTATCTTAGTTGTGTATTATCTTTCAAACAACTTGAATTCTTATTCAAACCTTTATTTGCATTATTCTAGTAGCTCATGCACTTGTGACACCAGATTCGGGCATGTATTTGGATGATTCGGTTGTTATGGTCTTCCGCACTTTAATTCAGTGATTGACTTCCGTTTAATGTGATTTATTTAAAAATAGTTAAGATTATTCTAATGTTGGCTTGCCTAGCAAGTGAAATGTTAGGCGCCATCATGGTCCCGAAGGTGGGAAAATCGGGTCGTGACAACAAGCTCGCTCAGGGAACGATTACAGAAAACGTAAGGACTTGCACAATACAACAAACATACGAGCAATGCAACCAACCCTTTCCTCCAACGACAGGTATTACTCACAATGCCATTGATAGTGCAGGTGACAACCCCTCGCAAGCATTCTAAAAAGGATGAAAGAAATGGAGAATGAATACAAGGCGTTTCGAGATCAAATGAAAGAACACCAAGAAAGGGTCGATAAAATACCGGGCGCTCCTAAGTTATTGCCGAAGAAGGACGTCGTCAGGTTTATCGAGCAGTGGTATAGTGATGATGCAACCCCATATGCCATTACAAATACCTTCAAAATGCCGCCCTACCTTAGGATATATGACGGCACGACCGACCTTGAAGTTCACGTGACTCATTACGTCACTGCCATAAAAGGCACTGATCTCGCCAAAGAACAAGTATCTTCCATTTTGCTGAAGAAGTGTAGCGAAACCCTTACATAAGGGGCATTAACATGGTATTCGCAGCTACCAGCACGCTCCATAGAAACTTTTGAGGAAATTGTCGACAAGTTTGTAACGGCCCATGCCGGAGCCAAGAAGGTGAGGCAAGGGTAAACGACATATTTGCTATTAAGCAGCCCTTGGGAGAGGGACTAAGGGACTTCCTCGCCCGGTTCAATCGAGTGAGGATGACCCTGCCAAATGTATTAGTAGGGATAGCGGTCACAACCTTTTGGAACGGGCCGAGTAAAGACTAACCTCAGTACAAGCCGAATCAAGAAAAGATCGAAGAGACGAAGCCATAAGAGATCACCCAATTCCACGACCTAATAGGGAACGACATCAACCATATATCAGGAAGACCGATGTGCCCTCCCCCCGCTACAACGAAGGTCTGTCCAGACCAAGGACGGGAACTCATCGGAACGACAGAGGTATGCCTTCCCTATTATCTGCTCACAATTATTTTGTGACACCTACAGAGATAGTCTACGCTCTAGAGAAGCTCGGATCGAACGTGAAGTGGCTGCCGAAGATAAGATCAGACCCAAACACTAGAAAGTCTGACGCCATCTGTGAGTTCCACCAGGAACGAGGACACAAAACTGAAGATTGCATCGCCCTGAGGCAAGAAGTCGTAAACACGTTGCGACAAGGGCACCTCAAAGAGTTACTAAGAGATAGGGGAAGAACCAACTTCGCCAGAGGACGCGAACACTAAGGACTAGCAAAACCACCCTCACCAGCTCGTACCATCAACATGATCATCGACGGCAGTGATGACGCCTCTATCAACTACATGAAGTTCATCACTACCCACAAACGCAAGCGATCTATTACCCGCGAACGGTACGATGAACTCAAAGAAAGTATCATCTTCGACAAATGGTATCAGAGCCATGTTACTAAGTATGAGAGGCTATAAACCCTCATACTGTCCTTAGGGTCGTCGAAATCTTGTTATCATCTTCATGTTATAAGTCTTAATTGCTCTACACTTTTCATCTTTGTATAAGTTTACTGTTAATCTTCTTTAAAGCTTTAAGATCTTATTCTCTAGTGTGAAGTTATCGTTCTCCGTTCATTGTGTGAGGGATCCTTTGAGGATGTTAGTTAAACCCTATTAAATTACCGTCAATTACCGTCGCCCATAGGCTAGGAGTGCCATTAGAGGCAGGACACAACAGGACACAGTCAACATGTTTAACCTCCAACCCCCAAGATAACTGAGAACTAGGAACACAACTAAGAAAACTTGAAATAGATCATCAAGCGAAGAAGAAGATAAATAGTAGACACTATACAGTTAAAAACATCATAGAACTATTAAGATTAATAATTCATGATAAGATAACAGAGAAAGTAGACTTACGCCTTAAGGATAGTATGTTTCTCAAATACTGATAAACTTTGAAAAGTTTAATATTAATGAAAAATCATCCTTCATTTAGAAAAATAAATTTTCATAATAAACATAGATGGTTTCTTTTAAAATATAAAAGAAAAATAAACAAATACATTTCACAAATAGTAAATGATCTTTGTTTTCATAGAAATATATTCCATTTTGTATAACAATGTTAACAATCCAAAAATATCTCTAGAAGAAGTATTAGAAAAGATTAGGTATAAACATCAAATTCTTGACAGATATACCAACCAAAAGATTAACTTTGTTAATTATTTAAAGACTAATAAATAATCTATTAATAGATACACCTCTTAGTTTTGAAATGAGTAATCCAGAAAAGAATAAAATTCTTAACAGTATAAACCAATCTTTGGCAGTAACGAATATTGCCAAAATTAAAAATGATTTGTAAACCTAGAGTATTCCAAGAGAATCCTATAGTACTATATATGTCACAACCCAAAATTTTAACATATCGTGATGGCACCTATCGTGGTACTAGGCAAGCTGACATTTATAAAATAACTCCAACACTTAACATAAAATGGATTTAAAATAGGTTAAACGATAATAACTTCCCATAAACAAGATAGAAATCCAAAAGATAACGCGGAAATTCCCAACATCGGGGTGTCACTGAGTACATGAGCATCTTTACATCACAAGTCCGAAAAATACGGTCTATGAAAATCTGAAACCAAATACAATAAGTGGAGAGATAGGGAAGGATAAACAAGGTCTGCGAATCGCCGACAACTACCTCGAAATCTCCAAAAGATCAATTGTGCGCGGAAATCAACACCCATTGTGTCCGGAAACACCTGGATCTGCACACGGAGTGAAGGGTGTAGTATGAGTATAACCAACTCAGCAAGTAATAATACTAAATAAAAAATTGAAAGTAGTGACGAGCTTCAAAGTTATAGTTCAATTACAGTGGTTTTAACATAAGAAAGTCGGCATGCTTTCAAGTTCGATAATTAAGGCCAAAACAGTAATTGCATGTCAAGTTCAACTGAAATAGAGTGTAATATCTTTCAGAAATTATAAAGACAGTGATACATGGTATCTAAGTGCAACAAATATGAAATCAAATACATCCTCTCAGTGCCACAGTCACTCAGCCATCCCATTCACTAAACACTCGGCACTCGCACTCAGTAGGTACCTGCACTCACTGGGGGTGTGTGCAGACTCTAGAGGGGATCCTTCAGACCAAGCGCTGTAATCCGCACTGGAAACTCAATATTACATAGACAACTTACGTGATATAATATAATTATAATGACCCGACTGGTCATTTTGAGCACTTGCACTTTTCTCGGTAATTTGAGGGCACGAGTATCCCCGTATGATGTATTATGTGATGAACCGATAGGTCATCTTATATTTTAGAAACTAATTCTGTGTTTCGAATCCTCAGATACCACATTTTAGCCCTCCTCGATTTGCGTGGAGTTCGAGTATTTTTTTTTCCGGAAAGCTTTTATGTTAAAAACTGAAAAATATGAAATCTTTGCCTTAAAACCTATTTGAGTTGACTTTGGTCAACCTTTTGAGCAAACAGACTCGGATCCGTATTGTGACGGTCCTGATAGGCCCGTATCATGATTTGGGACCTGGGCATATGCCCGGAACCGAATTCGGAAGTTCCTAGCTCGAGTTGCCGCATTTTGTTAAAATTTGAAAGTTTAAAGGCTTAATGAAACTAAAGGTTTGATCGATGTTTGAAATTGTTGATACTGGGTCCCTATTTTGGTTTCGAAACCCGGTATAGGTTCATTTATATATTTATGACTTGTCTGTCAAATTTAGTGAGAAACGGAGTTGGTTTGACTTGATTCAGACGTCCGGTTGTTGTAATAAAATTTTTACAGTTTTCTTGAAAATTTCGTTTGACTTGGTGCTTGATTCGTAGTTTTAGGTGTTATCTTGGAGATTTGGTCGCGCGAGCAAGTTCGTATAATGTGTTCAGACTTGTGTGCACATTTGGTTTAGATCCCCGAGGGCTCGGGTGAGTTTCGGATAGGCTACTGAGTGGTTTAGAGTTGGAAAAAAATAGCTGCTGCATCAGGCTTGCAGATCTCGCATTTGCGAGGACTTGATCGCAAATGCGAGCCTCGCAAATGCGAAGTCAGGCTCGCATTTATGAAGAGGAGGGGGTTGGGTCAGCTTCGCTTTTGCAAAGACAATCCCGCAAATGCGATGGGGGCAGGGTTCGCATTTGCGGGAATATTGTCGCATTTGCGACTGGAATCAGATCAAGGCAGACTCGCATTTGCGAGTCAGAAGTTCGCTTTTGCGAAGGACCTTGGATCGCATTTGCGACATATGCATCGCTTTTGCGAAGTTAACATGCTCAGAGATTCTTCGCATTTGCGAGGAATTGATCACGATTTCGATCGTCGCAATTCCGAACCTTGTGTCGCAATTGCAATAACTGCAGCTGGCTAAAAGAAGGGAAAACATGATTTTTGTTCATTCTTCAAATTTTCAAAACTAGAAAACCCTAGAGGCGATTTTTCAAAGAATTCTTCTCCCCCCAATCCATTGGAAAGTGATTCTAACCTATTTCCTTATAATCTTTCATTGCATTTCATAAGTTTTCAACCTAAAATCTAGTGTTTTCATGGTGAAAATTGGGAGTTTGGGTAGAATTAGGAATTTTTGTAAAATTAGGATTTAGACCTAAAATTGACGTCGAATTTCAAAACAAATTACATAACCGGGCTCGGGGTTGGATAGTTACTCGGGTTTTGGTCCGAATTTTGGGTTTGGACCAAGCGGGCCCAGGAGTTGACGTTTTAGAGATTGTATAAAAATCAAAGCTTTACTAATGGAAATTGTTTTCTCTTGCATTGTGTGATGTATTTAAGTCGTCTTTGGCTAGATTGAGCCGAGCGAAGGTGAATTTGTAAAGGAAAAAGCTAAATTGAGTATTGAGTTAGCTGAATTGAGGTAAGTGTCTTGCCTAACTTTGTTGAGGGAATTTTTCTTACTATTTGACATTATTTGCTACATGCAGGGGTGATACATATATGAGGTGACGAGCATATATGCATGTGCTAGGGTTGACTTTTGTTGACTTTTAGGGATTGTATAAAAATCACAGCTTTACTAATTGAAATTGTTTTCCCTTGCATTGTGTGATATATTTAAGTCGTATTTGGCTAGATTGAGCCGAGCGTAGGTGAATTTGTAAAGGAAAGAGCTAAATTGAGTATTGAGTTAGCCGAATTGAGGTAAGTGTCTTGCCTAACTTTGTTGAGGAAATTGTTTTTACTATTTGACATTGTTTTCTACATGCGGGGGTGATACATATATGCATTGACGAGCATATATGCATGTGCCAGGGTTAACCATGCTCGGGGGTAAATTATGTTATAAATTTTATCTTGTAGAATCACGTGACCTTTTTGCCTCATGCCTTACTTGACTCCTGGATACTAAGAACATAGTATTAAATGTTAGGACTACGACTTAGCTTATGATAACTTGGTCAAATTTGATGAAATTCTGAGAATACATTGGTGTGCTTAATTCGATCACCAATATGCATAATCATTAATACATTGCTACGGCCGATATTCTTGAGATACTAGATTTTATATTTGTGTTGTAGATCATTGTGAGATTTGTTGGAATACTTGAATAATAAGGTTCTTGCAGGTTTATTGAATTATTGTTGGCTTGGAAAGTTGTGATTGGGATTCATTTGGAGTATTCGTTTAAACACTCTCCTTGACGTTATTTATGCTTCCTGCCTTGTTTGTCATTGATATACATATGCTTGGTAAGGAAGAGTGTAAAGCACGAAGGGTGATGTCGTGCCTTTGTTTATACATTATCATGTGAGGGAGAGTGTAAAGCACGAAAGGTGATGTAGTGCCATATTATTGAGAGTAAAAGCACGAAGGGTGATGCCGTGCCATACTATTGAGAGTAAAAGCACAAAGGGTAATGCCGTGCCATATTATTGAGAGTAAAAGCATGAAGGGTGAAGCCGTGCCATATTATTGAGAGTAAAAGCTCGAAGGGTGATGCCGTGCCATATTATTGAGAGTAAAAGCATGAAGGGTGATGTCGTGACATATCCTTTATGAATAAAAGCATGAAGGGTGATGCCGTTCCATGTTATGTGAGTGTAAATCACAAAGGGTGATACTGTGCCATTTCATTTGTATTATCATGCTTTAAATTATCATGAGTTCATGGCATGATGGGTGTTTCTGTACAGGTGAGGACGAGGGACATGCATTATGTTGTGATATCTTTCCTTTGTGTATACGTTCATGCCGTTACATTGAGCTGTTATTGTTGTATGTATGATTCTTATGTGACTTGTCGTTAATGCTCTGTTCTTGTTCTTTATCTTATTTGTTATGGTGTCACTCATGCCTTCTACTTGCTAAACTTGCAAATACCATGCCTACTTCCTGCTGTCATAATTATATCTTTGTCGTATCTATTTTGGTTGCACTTAGTACATGCCTTCTACCGTGTTAGTCATTCATGCTTCTACTTGTTGACGCATAAAGATCATGTGTTCCCCTCTTATTCGTTATATTTGTATGTATGCCTCCACCATGCTAGTTAGTTGAAGTTACATTCCTTTTCCTGATAGTTGTCATCACCTCTATGCTTTCCGCCGAGTCTATTAGTGATACCTTTATGTACATTCTTGTTCATTATTGCTACTTGCGTATTTCCTACTTTGTCATTATTGTTATCGGCATTTCTGCCATCCGATTGGTACTGTCGTATGCATATTTGGTGAGGATGAGATAAATGCACGAAGGGTGTTGCTGTGCAATTGACTTGATATTAGAGTATATTCCTCACGTTATGAAAGTTATGGGGTGAGTATTGTGGTTTATTGGTTTCGCTCTAAAACAAAAGATCAGTTGAGATGTTGGAAACTGTTGAATTATGATCTCTTCTAGTACTCTGTTATTATTTTGTACATTCATTTCGTGTACTCTATCATGTTATACTGTAGTATAGTTCTATTGCTAGATTTCTGTACAATTTATTTTTATTAGTGAGCGTCTTTTTACTAAAAAGCCTCATCACTACTTCGACGAGGTTGGACAAAATACTTACTGGGTACATGGGGTCGGTTGTACTCATACTACACTTCTGCACCTTGCGTGCACATATTTGGAGAGGAGCTGCTGGTGATGTCAGGAGTTGACCCTAAAGAGTTTCATGCATTCTGAATATAGTTGTCATTTGTCCTTGGTAGCTTTAGATTTTGTTAATCTGTTTATGTAACCTTCAAACAGATCGTGTAATTGTTTGTATCAGCTTGTAAATTTCAAGTCTTAGAAGCTCATGATTCGTACTACCAATTCTTGGTATAATTTGTAAAAGTTCAGATAATTCTTCATTATATTCCTACAATTTCATTTAGATTCTATTGACTGTTAGTTGTCTTACCTAGCGGGTCGAGTTAGGTGCCATCACGACTGGTGATATTTGGATTGTGACAAGTTGGTATCAGAGCACTAGGTTCATAGGTTCTACGAGTCATGAGCAAGTGTCTAGTAGAGTTATGCGGATCGATATGATAACGTCCATATATATCTGTGAGAGACTGCAGGGCATTTAGGATAAACTTTCCATATTTCTTTCCTTATCGTGCGGCATTGATTTAGCTTAAAGCGTAACTCTTTGAATTTCCTCCACGCATTTGTATGCGCATGTGAGCGCTCGGTATCGGCTATGCATCGACAGCTTGTGACTCTATGGATGAGGTGCGGGATGTGATTTCTGTGTGCTGATGATGGGTTAGTCTGGAGGACTTGAGGCCGGCTTTTGACTGCAGCTTGAGCACGGGAATTTCGGTTGTGTGTGCATGTGTCGTTGGGATTATACGTTCGGTAGTGTCCCTATGAGTGGAATTTGTGGCCGGCGAGTGGTTGGATAACTAAATGATGAGTAGGATGTGACTGCGGGCTGTGTTCAGATGACCTGAATGTAAAGAGAAAAGTTTGCTTGAGGCGTAAAAAGGACTGATAGGTGCTTGGTTTCTGTCTCGATGTGGCGTGTAGTCCCGAGTTATGAGTGGGTTGGAAGGTTTTCCATGATGATTAATTGTGGGGCGAATTTGATTCTCGTGCCTTATTGATGAGTTCAGACTCAGGAAGATTAAGTGGTGGCATAGTAGTTATGGCTGGAATATAAGATTTACATTGGATAGTGTCGAGGCTCGCGATATTTCTATATCATTGTGGATTATGCATTTCAGTATCAGGAAGATTAAGTGGTGGAGGAAACGACTTTAGTTCACAGAAGGTCTCTTCAGAGTGGGTGTCTCAGTTGTGGTACTTTGGGGTGCTAAGAGGGAATGCAACAGCTTATGGGCCTTAGGGCGGTGTGGTGTTTATGCTAGAATCTCTTATGGCGAGATTTAGGGTAAGGAGGGGTATCAACTTGAGAGTAATTTGGAAGGAACTCAAAGGAAACAGGGCAGTTTGATAGTAAATTAGATCAACCCGGCAATGATATGATCGGTTCTTTAGGTACTTATGATGTGGTGGGTCTCCACAGGTGTTTCGTGGCAATGCTCATGGGTTTTTGGGCAACTTCATGGCTTGGTTGAGGTGGAGGGATTCGGTTCTGATAGCTTGATTATATGCAAACGGATTCCAAGTGGTTCTCAATGATTTCTATCACGGTTCAAGGTGAATATTTCCTACTAGTGTGAGGAACATATTGCGTATTGGGATTTCCTCTTGGATGAGATCAAATAGAAGGTTTCTGACCTATCGCGATTGAGTTTTGCATGCGCAGGGTCACAATTCAGTTTTGAAGGGAAGGTCATGAATTCTTAAATATCACGGACGATTTCAGATGTCTAGATAGATACCATTCTACTTGTGTTGCCTGAGAAGGATATGCATTTTAGAAGACGCATTGTGTTTTGACTTACAGATGCAACATTGATATTGCGGTGCTCGCCTGGTTAGTTAACTACTGAGATTCAGATTTTGTTATGTGGCACGAAAGAATTATAGAAGTATTCCTCATGGGATGATTGTATACAAGAGATGTGTTAGACATTTGGGCGGTGGAGTTGGGATCAGGCATGATGATTCGTGTGTTCTATGGATTTGGAGACTGGGAGTTCTTAGAATCATATTGTCTCGTGGTTGTGAACTTTTGGAGCGCTATTTGTCCGTTCGGGGGTGACCGGAGTTGATTTGGGGGCCCATTGGTAGGCCCAATGAGGATGTGTATTCTGTATCAGATCGGATTTGATTGCTCCTGCGCGGCTGGTACCACAGGTATATCATCGGGCGGAATAGATTCTATCTGCGCCTTGGTCTATGTTATGTGTTCCTCTCTTATGCTATGACAGGTTGTGAGGGTTACATGGTTTTTCGTACGCATATTGTAATTCAGTTTAGCCCCCATGGCGCTATGGGCGAGATAGACTTCATGATGTTGATTTGCTTATTGCACCCTAGTTGTGCTTGTCCTTCTCAGTATTGTGTGTTCCTACTAATTTTTCCCACAGTTATATTTTATGCACTCTATTGTGTTTGATATTGATGCACATGTGATCAGTGAGCCCGTGTATTGTGGCTCGATAGGTACCCTATGTGGATTGATATGATGGGATCGGGTTGCACGCCGCAATAGTACTGTGATGAAATGTAACTCCTGATGCTTACTTTGTGTAGTTTTTCTTTCACCTTGTTGAAAATAGTTAATAGGAAAATGCTAAAATTTCCCTGCCTGCTTAACTTGATTAGTAGTCTTCTCATTTAGCTCTCTTACTGTTATCTGTCATGTCTGAATTATTACGTGTTGGTGTTCGGGACCGTGTTGTGTGGGTATCCATATGATTATTGTAGATACTTGTTGGTGGGGCTGCTTGTATTGGCTGAGATGAGGTTTCTAGACTTGAGAATGACACTATTGTATTGGGATGAGGAAGGTTTGGAAGAATAAAACTAAATACTGCTGAGGATTTGGGCAATGGCCCTGGTCAGACTAGTGAGTTTCTTGGCTTATTGATCAGATGAGTGGTTAAGAGGTTATGCATGTTTCTTTCATCAACGGTAGGGTATGAAGGTTTTGAACGAGGCTCTAATCGATATGAGGTTTGCTACCGGCACCAGATTTGTTTTTGGGAAGTAATGGTGGTCAGCAGTTCCTGCTGTGAGTGTCTAAGTGATAGGGTGTACCATGTGATTTCGTCTTAGGGTTATGGTTATGACCTAATACAACTTGTTCAGGTTTATACAGTGTGTAGATGTGAGATTCGGGTCTTGTAATGAATTCGGGATGTTAGAGATTGGGTTATAAGGTTTAAGGACTAAGGTTGAAGTAAGGATATCTAGTTATGTTGCGTTGGAAGACTTATATGGAGCAGGGTGACGTGGTATCACTCCCGGGTATCTGCATAGTAAGGTTATACGTGATTTGATAGCTTTGGAACGACTCCTGGCATGTTCAAGGACGAACGTATGTTTAAGTGGTGGAGGATGTAACGACCTGATTGGTCGTTTTGAGCACTTGCACTTTACTCGGTAGTTTGAGGGCACGAGTATCCCCGTATGATGTATTATGTGATGAACCTATAGGTCATCTTATGTTTTAGAACCTAATTCTGTGTTTCGAAGCCTCAAATACCTCATTTTAGCCCTCCTTGATTTGCGTGCAGTCCGTGTATTTATTTTTGGAAAGCTTTTATGTTAAAAATTGAAAAATATAAAATCTTTGCCTTAAAACCCATTTGAGTTGACTTTGGTCAACGGTTTGAGCAAACATACTTGGATCCATATTTTGACGGTCCTGATAGGTCCGTATCGTGATTTGGGACTTGGACGTATGCCCGAATTTGAATTCGGAAGTCCCTAGGTCGAGTTACCGCATTTTGTTGAAATTTGAAAGTTTAAAGGCTTAATGAATCTAAAGGTTTGATTGATGTTTGAAGTTGTTGATACCGGGTCCGTATTTTGGTTTCGAAACCTAGAATAGGTTCATTTCTATATTTATGACTTGTCTGTCAAATTTGGTGAGCAACGGAGTTGGTATGACGTGGTTCGGACGTCTGGTTGTTGTAATAGAAGTTTTAAAGTTTTCTTGAAAATGTCTTTTGACTTGGTGCCCGATTCGTAGTTTTAGGTGTAATCTTGGCTATTTGGTCACGCGAGCAAGTTTGTATAATGTTTTTAGACTTGTGTGCACATTTGGATTAGAGCTCCGAGGGCTCGGGTGAGTTTCGGATAGGCTATATAGTGGTTTAGACTTGAAAACAAATAGCTGGTGCATCAGGTCTGCAGATCTCGCATTTGCAAGGACTTGATCGCAAATGCGAAGTCAGGCTCGCATTTGAAAAGAGGGAGGGGGTTGGGTCAGCTTCGCTTTTGCAGAGAGAAGCTCGTAAATGCGATGGGGCAGGGTTCACATTTGCGGGAATATTGTCGCATTTGCGACTGGAATCAGATCAAGGCAGACTCGCATTTGCGAGTCAGAAATTCGCTTTTGCGAAGGACCTTAGCTCGCATTTGCAACATATGCGTCGCATTTGCGAAGTTAGCAGGCTCATAGATTCTTCGCATTTGCGAGGAATTGATCGCAATTGCGATCGTCGCAATTGCGAACCTTGTGTCGCAATTGCGATAACTGTAGCTAGGAAAAAAAGGGAAAAACGGGATTTTTGTTCATTCTTCAGATTTTCAAAACTAGAAAACCCTAGAGGCGGTGGTTTAAAGAATTCTTCTCCCCACTCCATTGGTAAGTGATTCTAACCTATTTTCTTTCAATCTTTCATTGCATTTCATAAGTTTTCAACCTAAAATCTAGTGTTTTCATGGTGAAAATTGGGGGTTTGGGTAGAATTAGGGATTTCTGTAAAATTTGGATTTAGACCTCAAATTGAGGTCGAATTTCAAAACAAAATACATAACCGGGCTCGGGGGTGAATGGGTACTCGGGTTTTGGTCCAAATTTCGGTTTTGGAACAAGCGAGCCCGGGAGTTGACTTTTGTTGACTTTTTAGAGATTGTATATAAATCAAAGCTTTACTAATTGAAATTGTTTTACCTTGCATTGTGTGATGTATTTAAGTCATCTTTGGCTAGATTGAGCCGAGCGGAGGTAAATTTGTAAAGGAAAAAGCTAAATTGAGTATTGAGTTAGCCAAATTGAGGTAAGTGTCTTGCCTAACTTTGTTGAGGAAATTTTTCTTACTATTTGACATTATTTGCTACATGTGGTGGTGATACATATATGAGGTGACGAGCATATATGCATGTGCTAGGGTTGACCTTTGTTGAATTTTTAGAGATTGTATAAAAATCACAGCTTTACTAATTGAAATGTTTTCCCTTGCACTGTGTGATGTATTTAAGTCGTCTTTGGCTAGATTGAGCCGAGCGTAGGTGAATTTGTAAAGGAAAAAGCTAAATTGCGTATTGAGTTAGCCGAATTGAGGTAAGTGTCTTGCCTAACTTTGTTGAGGGGAGTTTTCTTACTATTTGACATTGTTTCCTACATGCGGGGGTGATACATATATGAGGTGACGAGCATATATGCATGTGCCAGGGTTAACCATGCTCGAGGGTAAATTATGTTATAAATTGTGTCTTGTAGAATCACGTGACCTTCTTGCCTCATGCCTTACTTGACTCCTGGATACTAAGAACATATTATTAAATGTTAGGACTACGACTTAGCTTATGATAACTTGGTCAAGTTTGATGAAATTATGAGAATACATTGGTGTGTTTAATTCGGTCATCAATATGCATAATCATTAATACATTGCTACGGACAGTATTCTTGATATACTAGATTCTATATTTGTGTTATAGATCATTGTGAGATTTATTGGAATACTTGAATAATAAGGTTCTTGCGGGTTTATTGAACTATTGTTGGCTTGGAAAGTTGTGATTGGGATTCATTTGAAGTATTCGTTTAAACATTCTCCTTGACGTTATTTATGCTTCCTTCCTTGTTTGTCATTGATATACATATGCTTGGTAAGGAATAGTGTAAAGTACGAAGGGTGATGTCGTGCCTTTGTTTACACATTATCATGTGAGGGAGACTGTAAAACACGAAGGATGATGTCGTGCCATATTATTGAGAGTAAAAGCGCGACGGGCAATACCGTGCCATATTATTTATGAGTAAAAGAACGAAGGGTGATGTCGTGCCATGTTATGTGAGTGTAAAGCATGAATTGTAATGCCGTGCCATTTCATTTATATTATCATGATTTAAATTATCATGAGTTCATGGCACGATGGGTGTTTCCGTGCAGGTGAGGACGAGGGACATGCATTATGTTGTGATTTCTTTCCTTTGTGTATACGTTCATGCTGTTACATTGAGCTGTTATTTTTGTATTTATGGTTATTATGTGACTTGTCGTTAATGCCATGTTCTTGTTCTTTATCTTATTTGTTATGGTGTCAGTCATTCCTTCTATTTGCTAAACTTGCAAATACCATGCCTACTTCCTGCTGTCATAATTTTATCTTTGTCGTATCTATTTTGGTTTCACTTAGTACATGCCTTCTACCGTGTTAGTCATTTATGCTTCTACTTGTTGATGCATAAAGATCATGTGTTCCCCTCTTATTCGTTATATTTGTATGTATGCCTCCACCATGCTAGTTAGTTGAAGTTACATTCTTTTCCTGATTGTTGTCATCACGTCTATGCTTTCCGCCTAGTATGTTACTGATACCCTTATGTACATTCTCATTCATTATTGCTACTTGCGTATTTTTTACTTTGTCTTTATTGTTATCGGCATTTATGCTATCCGGTTGGTACTGTTGTATGCATATTTGGTGAGGATAAGATAAATGCACGAAGAGTGTTGCCGTGCAAATATCAGAGTATATTCCTCACGTTATGAAAGTTATGGGGTGACTATTGTGGTTTATGGGTTTCGCTCTAAAAGAAAAGATCGGTTGAGATGTTGGAAACTATTGAATTGTGATCTCTTCTAGTACTCTGTTATTGTTTTGTATTCATTTCGTGTACTCTATCATGTTATACTGTAGTATAGTTCTATTGCTAGATTTCGGTACAAATATTTTTATTAGTGAGCGAATTTTTACTAAAAAGCCTCGTCACTACTTCGACAAGGTTGGATAAAATACTTACTGCGTACATGGGTCGGTTGTACTCATACTACAATTCTGCACCTTGCGTGCAGAGTTTTGGAGAGGAGCTGCTGGTGATGTCAGGAGCTGACCCTGAAGATGTTCGTGCATTCCGGATATAGCTTCCACTTATCCTTGGTAGCTTTAGATTTTGTTAATCTATTTATGTAACCTTCAAATAGATCGTGTAATTATTTGTATCAGCTTGTAAATTCCAAGTTTTAGAAGCTCATGATTCATACTACCAGTTCTTGGGTTAATTTGTAAAAGTTCAGATAATTCTTCATTATTTTCCTACAATTTCATTTAGATTGTACTGACTGTTAGTTGGCTTACCTAGCGGGTCGAGTTAGGTGCCATCACGACTAGTGATTTTTGGGTCGTGACAATAATATTTGGAGCCACACGGACAACTCACATGCTACACGAACAACTCACGTGCTATAGTATAATATCCGGATCCGCACGGACAACTCACGTGTTGCATGGACAACTCATGTGCTATAGTATAATACCTCACAATCAGGCCCTCGACCTCACTCAGTCATCAATCTCTCCAGTCTCTCAGGCTCTCGGAAATCATAATAAGCAGCCCAGACAGCAATGATATGATTCATCAAAAATGAATAATAGAGACTGAGATGTAACATACAAATAAACTGTGACTGAGTACACGACAATAATTTAGCAGATATTTCAACATGTACACAACCTTTGTGGGTCCCGACAATGCACACACAGAGTCTAAATATGATTTGTGGTTCAATTTCTTTAATACATGGAGAATAAACAGATAACCACAGATTATTCACTACACAATCCTATGGAATTTGACCAAGTCACAATTCCTACAGTGCATGCCCACACACCCGTCACCTAGTATGCGCGTCACCCCCAAACCCAAATACATGACACGTAATACAGGGTTTCGTACCCTCAGAACCAAATTTAGAACTGCTACTTACCTCAAACTGAGCAAATCTCTACTTCAATATACCCTTGCCTCGCGAAACGGTCTCTGAATCCCTCTAATCTAGCCATAAACAATGCGATAAAATCAATACGGGCTAAAGGGATCAACTCCATAAGAAAATGCTAAGTTATTAATCAAATTCAAAAATCAGCTCAAAAGGTGGCCCACGGGCCCACGTCTCTAAATTCGATAAAAGTCACAAAACCTGAAAGCCCTCTCAACCATGAGTCTAACCATACCAAATGTATCAAAATCCGATATCAAATCGTCCCCCAAATCCCCAAATCAAACTCTCCAAATTCCTAGCCTCAAACTCCCAATTTACACCTTAAATACACACCAACTAGGTGAAAAAATTAATGGGGAAGCAATATTATTGATAAACAATAAGTACAAGGGACTTACCTCAAGAATCCCCTCGAAAACCCTCTCAAACATAGCCTAAACCGTGCTTGACATGTTTGAAATGAAGCCAAAATTGCGAACCCTTGTTTTAATAATCTGCCCAGGCTTTTCGCACCTGTGGAACCGCTTCTGCGGTCAATTCCCCGCTTCTGCGGAAGCCACTTAAATTCCTTAGGCTTGCATCTGCGCTCCATGTTCCGCACCTGCGGAGTTGCTTCTGTGGCCTTCTATCCGCTTTGCGGCCTTCCATCCGCTTCTGCGAAAACATGCCTCTCTCTTAATTCTTCATCTGCGAAGCCTCGCTCGCAGATGCGGTAAATGCCTCGCACCTATGCCCTGCCCAGGCTAGACCAGCTCCGCTTCTGCATAAACCCAACTGCATCTGCGGCATCGCAATTGCGGAAATTACCTCGCACCTTCGACCTCTGCTCACCTCCTCCCTGGCCGCTTCTGCGGCTCACCTCTCACTTCTGCGAGATCGCACCTACGATCCCCACTCCGCAGTTGTGATTACACCAGAAGCTGGTGAGCTTCACCACTTCCCTCAAACTTTAATTCGATCTGTTTACCATCCGAAATCACCCTGAGGCCCCCCGACGTCAATCAAACATACCAACAAGTCTTAACACCTCATACGAACTTAGTCGAGTCTTCAAACCACCTCGAACAACATCAAAAATACGAATCGCACATAGATTCAAGCCTAATGAACTTTAAACTCCCAATTTCTACAAACGATGTCGAAACCTATCAAATCACGTCTGATTGACCTAAATATTTGCACACAAGTCACAATTGACACCACAGACCTACTCCAAATCACAATGCGGACACGCTCCTAAGTCCAAAATCACCTAATGGAGCTAACAAAAACATCTAAACTCCGTTCCGGAGTCATTTACTCAAAGATCAACATCCGGCCAATCATTTTAACTTAAGCTTCTCACCTTGAGACTAAGTGTCTCATTTCCTTCTGAATTCACTCCGAACCCGACCGACTACCGCGGCCAGTCACATAATAGCTATAAATATTAAAATAAGTAGTAAATATGGGAATGGGACTACAACTCTCAAAACGACCGGCCGGGTCGTTACAATATACTATACAAGTTAGTTTGATTTTATAAAAAAGTATAACATCAAAACTTGCGAATCTAATGTTGCCATCAATAACTCGATTGGAACAATCAAATTATTGGCAGCACAAGATATCCAACAATATAGGAAAAAATATAATTTTCTCCATATAGGATTAGTAAAAGTTGCAGTCAAACCTTTATATAGATTAGGTTTAGACACCACTCTTTGTCTCTTATTAAGAGATGAGAGATTATTAAACTTTGATGATTTATTATTAGGAGTCCTACAAAGTAACCTAGCTCAAGGTCCGGTATACTTTAACTGTTATCCAAACTTTTCGGTTGACGTAAATGACCAGAATATTTTGGATACCTTAACTCTTAATATAAAAACAAAAAATATGAATAGCAAAGTTAATACAAGAGAAATAGCTGTAATATACATAGTGTATTACAGATTAATGAAAATAATCTTAGCTTCAAAAGCTAAAATCTAAAGTAACAAAGGAGTAACTATGCTCATGGAAGCAAACCAAGAACATAGTAATACTTTCGTACCTAGAATAGTTCAATGGGATGAAATTTTATCAAAAGATGAATGGCGTTTTGATGCCATCACCCAACCAAAATACGAACCTGAGAGTTCTTTTATCGAATAAGTCATTCAATATCCAACAGGAGCCATAGATTTAAATTTTTTAAAATACGGCTCAGTTAGTGAAGCTTCTTCAAGTAGAAGAATGTCTTTCACTAGACCTTTTTCTTCCAACCCCCCAGAGGAAAATGGAAGTAACAATAGCAATGAAGAATTAATCGAAGATATCGACAGAAAACATAGGGGGAGTAGATTTTAATAAAACCGTTCCCCAAGTTATTTATCATAATGTACCCTTTGTAGCTACTCCAAGAAGCTCGGCTGCAGAAACAATAGATCAACTTAAAGTAATCTGAGCCGATGACTTTGAGATAGATTGAAAAAGTCTAGACGCTCAATGGGTATACCCCAACAATACTATTAAAAGAAAATGGTACGTAAATACGTATTCCTTAATCCAAAAGTTATCTTTTAAAGATAAATGGATTAGAGATTTAAAAAGATTCAAATGTAATATTGAATTATTTAAATTGTTTGAACTAACAGGGCAAATTCTCAATCAAAAAGAATCTTTACATATGTTAGTCAATAGGTGGTATACCAAGAACAAAGGTATAATAGAAGCCACTATTTCGTCATTAGAAGGAATTCTAATACCAGTCCAAAGTGAAGTAATCACTGCATCTCCTTTTAAAAGAGAAAGTGTTCACGCGGAAAATGGACCAACTAACAAAGAGATAAATAAAATAATTGTGCAAAACAATTATACTAATAATTTATTACATATAGTATCAAATCAGTTAAAAAATACTAATAAAATAGGAATCCCTACTAGGTCCACATCGGCCCCTACAATTAAAACACATCCAATGATAAAACTCCCAGAATTTTCCAAAGAAAGATTTCCTGAGTTAAAAGAAAAGTTCGATCTTATGGATAATCTTCTGGAAAGAATCGAAAATCAGCTCAAAACTAAATTAACTATTTCTGAACCTAATATAGCTTCCAACCAAGCTAGCACTAATAAACTAAAAAATGATAAAGCAATAGAACTTCATAATCTACAAAATAAATTAAGTACTATTGAAGCTGAATATACTGATTTAAGGGCAAAAGAAGGCTCCCCTGATAGAAATAAAAGTCTAGAGAGGTTAACAAAACCTCTAAAGAAATTTCCGAAAAAATTAATAAAATAAAAGGCCTACTAACAGAAAAAGTCATCTCTTCCATCAAAACTATTGACTCCGAAATCAATAGAATTTCTTATGATACAAGACATTCTAATAAAAAGAACTACTATAGTATAGCATCCTTTCCAGATGTCCAATTCGAAAAAGATATCTATCTAGGTAACTCCAGTCATAGTGGAACTGGAATCACATAATGGAATATAGATGGATTGGCAGAAAGTCAAATCTATAAAAAAAACTCCATGAAATAGGAATTGCTGTCACCACTTATAAAATAAAAAATACATCAGATAAATATGTTGTAACATTAATAGTTTCAGAATTTATTGGTGTATTAGAAAATTGGTGGGATAATTATCTCTCCGAAGAAAATAAAGGACAAATCTTAGGAGCCACTACAGTAGCAACTGTAGTAAAAGTCGAAGGAAGTATGCAAGTTGCAGAACAAAAAGCTAGAGAAGATGCTACTGCAACTTTAATATAATGTATTGCTAAACACTTTATTGGAGAACCAAAACTTTTACAAGACAGGAGTTTAAAACTTTTTAATAATCTTAACTGCCCAAAATTAGCAGATTTTAGGTGGTATAAAGATATGTTTGTAGAAAAGGTAATGATTAAAGAAGACTGTGATAATGCTTTCTGGAAAGAAAGATTTATCAGCGGATTACCAAGATTAAAGGTAAGAACAAAAATTAAGGATAGGTTTAACGGCCAAATCCCTTACGATAATCTCATATTTGGAGACTTAATTAATTTTATTAATGTAACAGGTCTTGACTTATGTACAGACCTAAAACTAAAGAGTCTTATTAAAAAAGACAGGCTTCAATCCAAAGTAGAGTTAGGCAGTTTCTACCAAGATTTTGGTTTTAAAACAATTGTTGCTCCATCCAAAAGAGCATCAAAACAACATAAACAATCTTTAGAAAAATCCAAAAGACGCCATAAGCGTAAAGGAAAGAAAGAACCTATAAAAAGAAAAGGTTCAAAAGGCGTTCCAAAAGTGAATAAGGAGATAAATATTGGTCATGTGGAAAGACATGACATAGAGCTAGTGAATGCAAAGTTACTAAAAAGAAAAAGAAAAAGGTTAATCTTCTAGAAATAAATGAAAGCACTAAAGAAAAGCTTTACACTATCCTTGAAGAAAACGATAACAACTCATCATCATCATCGAATGAAAGTTATTGTGATAGTGATGATGAATTAATTAATGTAGCATATAGTTCAGATAGCAACAGTAGCTCTATAGAAGACAACTGTAACTGCACTGGTGCAATATGTGTATGTGGCCAAAATTCTATTAAAGTTATTACTAATGATTCCAAAGAAATCGTATTTGATATTATTAATCACATAGATGATGAAGAAATCAAAAGAAAATATTTAACTGAAATAAAAAATATTATTATAAATCAAAAGGGGGATCGTCATAAAATAGAACCTTTTAATATGAAAGAAGTTATGAATAGATTCTCAGTCAAAGATGACAAATCTACTATTCAACACATACAAATTGAATTAAAATCCGTAAAAGAAGAAATAAAAGCTGTCAAACTTAGACTTGACAAAATGAAAATGGAAAACTTTACAAAAGAAATATTATCACAAGCAGCGAAGGAAAAGGAACCAATTGGCGAATATTTTACAGAAGATGATAATTTAAAAATCAATGTTGACGACTCAATCGTCAATCAATATGAAACAAGAGGTGGTACAACTGTAACTAAAATTACAAAGGTAAGAGCCCAAAGCTACCATATTCCAATCACACTAAAAGTTAAAAATATCACGCTAAATAAATTAGCTTTACTAGACTCAGGTGCAGACATAAACTGCATAATGGAAGGAATAATACCAATAAAGTTCCTCGAAAAAGGTACTACAAAATTATACACTGTCACAGGAGAAAAATTAAAATTAAACTACAAACTATCAAAAGCACACATTTGTAACGATGGAATCTGCTTTATAAATGACTTCGTGATATCAAGGTATATAAACGAAGAAATTATCCTAGGAATACCGTTTATAACCCAAATAAAACCTTATTATGATAACTTAGATGCGATCTGCACCACAATATTAGGAAAGGAAATAAAATTTCCATATCTAAACTTTATTTCCCAAGAGGAAAGTGACTTGATCAAATCAAAAACTATAATTAAAATAAGCTTACTTTCTAACCAAGTAAATTATTTAAAAAATGATATAAAAGTTCACAAAAGTGAACAAGCTTTAAAAACCTCGAAAATGGAAGGGAAGATTAAAATTTTTTAGGAAAAACTCGAACTTGAAGTTTGTTCAGAATTACCCAATGCCTTTTGGGAAAGAAAAAGACACATAGTTGAACTACCTTATATTAATGATTTTAATAAACATTCCATACCCACAAAGGCAAGGCCTATCCAAATGAACCATAATCTCATGGAAATTTGCAAAAACAAAATTAATGATCTCCTCAAAAAGAAGATTATAAGACCATCAAAGTCACCATGGAGTTGAGCGGCCTTCTACGTCAACAATAACGCAGAAAAGGAAAGAGGCGCTCCTAGACTTGTAATTAACTACAAATCATTAAACAAAGTACTACAATGGATTAGGTACCCGATACCTAATAAAAGAGATCTATTAAAAAGAACTTACCAAGCTAATATCTACAACAACTTTGACATGAAGTCAGGCTTCTGGCAAATACAAATTGATGAAAAAGATAAGATATAAAACTGCTTTCAATGTCCCTTTTTGACAATATGAATGGAATGTTATGCCTTTCGGGTTAAAAAAATACCCCGTCAAAATTTCAAAACATTATGAATAATATATTCAACCCGTATAGCAATATGTCGATTGTTTATACTGACGCTGTTCTAATATTCTCTGAGGACATAGATTCTCATTTTAAGCACATAAATACATTCTTCAAAATTGTGAAACACAATGGTTTGGTAGTAAGTACTAAGAATATTAAGTTGTTCCAAACAACCATTAGATTCTTAGGGCATGACTTATATTAAAGAACCTACAAACCAATCTGTAGAGCCATTGAGTTCTCGTCTAAATTCCCTGATGAAATCACGGACCAAACTCAACTACAAAGATTCTTAGGAAACCTAAACTATGTTGCAGACTTCATCCCTAACATTAGGAAAATTTGTAAACCATTATACAAGCATCTCAGGAAGAACCTAGTTCTATGGAGTCTAGAACAAATAGACACTGTCAAGAAAGTCAAGTCAATTGTTCAAAAACTCCTGTGTCTAGACATTCCAAATCCAGATACATTCATGATAGTAGAAACCGACGCTTCGGATGAAGGGTACGATGGTATTCTCAAACAAAGAGTCTCTTCTGAGTCTTCAGAACAGTTAGTTCGATTCACTTCAGGAATCTGGAATTCCGCCCAAAAGAACTATAGTACAGTCAAAAAGAAAATTTTGTTTATAGTGCTATGTATTACTAAGTTTCAAGATGACTTGATCAATAAAGAATTTTTATTTAGAGTTGATTGTAAATCAGCTAAAGAGATTTTACAAAAGGATTTAAAAAATCTTATTTCAAAACAAATTTTTGCCATAGGGCAAGCATTACTATCAAGCTTTGATTTTCAAATCAATTTTATTAAAGGTGAAGAAAATGTTTTACCAGACTTTTTAACTAGAGAATTCTTACAGGGAAAGAATGAGACTAGACAAAATGGGTCCTTTTAAGGCCTCCCCAAATAATAATCGAGGAAACAGATATTTCGCACTCGCGGAGTTTCCACCCTTACCCGTGAGACCACCATCACAAATAATGGTAACCCCTCCGAGAGTACCCACTATGAGCAAACCCCCATTATAAAAAATGACGATCATCGGTTCTGTACCAAAAGTAGAGGGACCATTCAAACAAGTTTCATCAAAAGCCTCGTCAAGCTCAACATCTGGTAAAATAGTAACTAGTTCAGATTACGAAATGAAGACCTCAGAGTCTTTTATGCAAGCAGTAAGACCAGACACTCCCTCCAAGAGAGAAGGTAAAAGATCCATCTCTCATGAGAAGGAGAATTTTGAAATCATATCTAAATCGCCGATCATGATTTTGGCAGATAAGGGTTACGAAAATCTCAAAATTGGAGATTTGGTTAGACCCTACTATACAAATAGAAACTACGTAGAAACTAGTGACCCCCTTAAAATAAGAAGGTACTATGAATTCATCCTGACAGATACAAGATCAATAACTATCGAGCACGAATTTGTAACGACCCGGCCGGTTTGTTTTGAGAGTATTATCCCCAAACCCCTAATTATTGCTTACTCTATTTCATTTTTGGTTTTTGTGACTTGCCGAGAAGTTTTATTTTTGGTTTCAGAGTGAAATGGGACACATAGTCCATGAAATAGAAGTTTAAGTCGTAGGAATCGACTATAGTTTGAATTATGTAAAGATGACTCCGGAATGGAGTTTCCTCAGTCCAAATATCTTCATAGGATAATTTTGGTCTTAGGAGCATGTTCGGATGTCGAATTGGAGGTCCGTAGATTCTAGCGACAATTGGCGAAAGTTAGGAAATGGGATGATTTTTGGGAAGTTTGATCGGGAGTGGACTTTTTGATATCGGGGTCGGATTTCAATTTCGGAAGTGGGAGTATGTTTGTAATGTCAATTATGACTTGTGTGAAAAATTGGAGGTCAATCAGACTTGATTTGATAGGTGTCGGCATCGGATGTAGAAGTTTAAAGTTTTAAAGTTCACTAGGCTTGAATCGATGTGCGATTTGTGTTTTTAGCGTTGTTTGATATGATTTAAAGGCTCGAATAAGTTTGTATGATATTTTAGGACTTGTTTGTATATTTGATTGAGGTCCCGGGGGCCTCAGGTTTATTCTGGATGGCTAACAGATCGAAAAATGGACTTGGTGCAATGCATGACCGAAGCAGGATTCTGCTGGTGTATCCGCACCTGTGGAGCATTGATTACAGGTGTGAGCTCATAGGTGCGGGCCGTGTTGCACAAATGCGAAGGTTTAGACTGGGGGTTGTGGAGCACATATGCGGAGGGTGTTCCGCAGGTGCAGACTCGCACCTGCGCTTGGAGGGTCGCAGAAACGGACGCTGGAGTTTGAGGCTGGTTCGCAGAAGCGGGTTTTGTTGCGCAGAAGCACACCGCAGAAGAGGGGTTATGACCGTAGAAGTGGTTGGGTGGCTTAGTGGTCTCCTCATATGCGAGGGCTGCACCACAAAAGCGGTGCCACAGAAGCGACTAATGTGACCGCTAAAGCGAGAATGCTGGGCAGAACACTTAAAAGCAAGGGTTCATGATTGTTTATCATTATTGGACATTTTGAACTCGGTCTAGGGCATTTCTTGAGAGCACTTTCGAGGGGTTTCTTGAGGTAAGTCCCTTATGCTTATTTTTGATCAATAATCTTGTTTCCCCATTAACTTTACCACCTAGTTGGTATATTTAAGGTGGAATTTGGGAGTTTGAGGCTAGGGATTTAAAGAGTTTAAATTAGGGATTTGAGTGATGATTTAGCGTCAGATTTTGGTTAAAATGGTATGGTTGGACTCGTGATTGACTGGGTGTTCATAATTTGTGACTTGTACCCGATTCCAAGATGTGGGCCAGGGTTGATTATTTTGGGCGATTTTTCGATTCCTTGCTAAAGTCGTAGATTTATGATTTAAATTTGTTTCTGAAGGTTTTATTCATGATATGCAATTTCTTTTGGCTAGATTTGAGCCATTCGGAGTTGGAAAATTGAGGGAAAGGCATTCTTACTGATTGATTGAGCGAGATTTGAGGAAAGTGAGTTGTCTAACCTTGTGTGGGGAAATTCCCTTAGGATTTCGTACTGTTGTAACAATTTGTGATATGTGAACGCCGTGCACGCGAGGTGACGAGTGCGTATACGAGCTGATTATGGAAGGTTCAGTTCTTGCTGATTTCTCATCTTTTGAATGCCTTAACTGAGTTGTCTTCCCTTAAAATTCATCAACTGAGTTGCCTTAGCATATGTAGTGATCAGTTTAGCCTAGAATCGCATGTCTACGTGCCTTAACTCTTACTTGCAATTTGTGCAACATGCTTAGTCTAATTACCTGATTTCCTTTATTTGAATTAAATCTTTAACTGTAAGATTCTTACTGTAAATTCATGTTTCCTCCGATTACCTGTACTGCATATTTACTTTGGGACTACGAGGCGGTTCCTTGAGAGATCCTCCTGTACTGCATATTTACTTTCGGATTACGAGGCGGTTCCTCGGGAGATCCCTCTATACTGTATATTTACTTTGGGACTACGAGGCATTTACTATGGAGATCCCCATGTACTGTATATGTACTTTGGGATTACGAGGCGTTTACTCGGGAGTTCCTCCTACACTGCATATTTACTTTGGGACTACGAGGCATTTACTCGGGAGATCCCCCTATCTCGCATATTTACTTTGGGCTACGATGCGGTACCTCGGGAGATGCCCCCTATCGTGCATATTTACATTTGGGGCTACGAGGCGGTACCTCGGGAGTGCCCCCGTTGCTTACTTCTATTTACGGTGCTGATATTTTATGAAACTTCTTATTGTTTAAGTTCTATAGTCATTTCAAAATATTATTATATCTTCTGCCTTACTTTACTTTTAAACCAGTAGGGCCCTGACCTGACCTCGTCACTACTCTATCGAGGTTAGACTTGGCACTTACTGGGTACCGTTGTGGTGTACTCATACTATACTTCTGCACATCTTTTTGTGTAGATCTAAGTGTTTTCCACCAGACCAGATACCAGTGAGTTGGACTGCACATGGAGACTTCAAGGTATATATTCCAACATTCACAGACCTCGGAGTCCCCCTTTATCCTTACTATGTTGTTTTTCTTATCTTCTTTAGACTCTGATGCATAGAGGCACTTAGTATTTGCTCTTAGAAGCTTGTGACTTGTTTCCACCGGGTTTTGGGTGTTGTAATTATTGAATGGTAGTTTTATATTTATATATCATGTGTTGAGATTTGAGTTCAGTTTATTATTCTTCGATTCCGCAAATTGTTAGGCTTACCTAGTCTTAGAGACTAGGTGCCATCACGACATCCTACAGAGAGGAAAATGGGGTTGTGACAAGTTAGTATTAGAGCTATAGTTTCATAGGTATTATGAGTCACAAGAAGGTTTAGTAGAGTCCCGCGGATCGGTACAGAGACGTTTGTACTTATCTTCAGAAGGCTATGGAGCTGTTAGGAAAAGTTTCACTTTCTTTGATTCCTTATCGTGCGAGATTTTGACTTCGGGCTCTAAACTTCTGTCTTTCTATTCTCCCACAGATAGTGAGGGCACATACAGCTGGATCAGACGATCAGACACCCAGCCCCCTGCTAGAGCCGCGAAAGGTCGGGGCTGAGGTAGAGGCCGAGGACGTCCACGTGGCGCAACCAAAGCACCCGCACGAGCTACCACAGAGGAGTCACTAGTAGCACCAGTTGGAGGGCAGGCATCTGTGATGCCTGTTACTACACCAGCTCTCCAGGAGACCAGTGATATGCACATCAAGACAACAAAACACCATTTAATATCGCTCAACAAATAATAAATACAAGTACACCCAATTAAATCAAATTCTTCAAATAAATGTCCTTCACATATAATTCTACCAAATAACTCTCCTTCAAATATAATTTTCCTCAAATAAAATATCTTTCAAATATAACTCCTTCATATAATACTTTATAAATAAAAATCCTTCCAAATAAATATTTTGAATATAATTCTTCAATTAAAAAGTCACTATGTGACACTTCATTACAAAATCATAAAAATATAGGTCTCAGCCCATTTGCATATCTCCACAGTACTTCGTGCCCATAATTAAATCATCATATTTTTCCGGCATCTCGTGCTCTCATTTCATATCACTGCACGGATAATTCACATGCCAATATCCTCAATGTATATAAGATCCACATGATCAATTTATTTCCACTAAAGTGAGTTTAGAATTTTTAAATCAAGTAAGAAATCATCAAAGAAATGAGTTTACTTTTTTTTAACTCGTTTGGGTGAAGAAAATGACATTTCAATTGAAATGAAGCATTCGACGACTACTAATTTGGATGTAAAATTTATTAAATTAAAACATAATAGTAATTTCTTTTATTCGAAATAACTCAATTCTCGAAAACCAGTAAAAACCATAAACACAAATCTGCAGAGTCTTATACAAAGAGCCAAAGCCAACACAATACAACAAGGAATACCAAAACACATAATAAAATCAAATAATTCATCATGGAAGAACACAAGAATTTACATATCACGAAAAAATAAAATAACTAACGGTAAGTGCATCCATAGAAAAATATGCAAGACATGGGGATCTCCTGAGGTACCGCCTCATAGTCCCAAAAGTAAATATGCAAGACAGGGGGATCTCCCGGAATACCGTTCCGTAGTCCCAAAGTAAATATGTAGGGCAGGGGGATCTCCCGGAATACCGTTCCGTAGTCCCAAGGTAAATATGCAGGGCAGGGGGATTCTCCCAGAATACCATTCCGTAGTCCCAAAGTAAATATACAGGGCAGGGGGATCTCTCGGAATACCGTTTCGTAGTCCCAAAGTAAATATGCAGGGCAGGGGGATCTCCCGGAATACCGTTCCGTAGTCCCAAAATAAATATGATTTCAGCAATTGCACATCAAGTGCTCACATATCACAAATGGCTCATCAAGTGCTCAAATATTTCAACTTTCCACAGAAATCAACAATACATCATTTTCCACAATAAGGAGCCCATGGATCGACCATAATGTACACAAAAGCTTAACAAAATATCCGGGAGTGAACAACTCAACAAAATAATATTTCACATAAATTCAAGGTGGTAATCACACCAAATCATCATTTAAAAACAATTTCAATAAACAAGGATATAGGCATGACAAATAGAGAAGTTAATAAGTGCAAATAATTTTCAACTTAATACATAAGGGCGTCTAAGGATTTTAATCAACAAAATTTTCATATATAAACCAAGTACGTACCTGTCACCTCGCGTACATGGTTTTCAATCACACAATTTGCACATAATACTCAATGCCTAAGGGGTATTTTCTCCACTCGAGGTTAAGCAAAACACTTACCTTTTTGAAGTTATGCCAATATTCCAAAATCTCCTTTTTGCTTGAATTGACATGCGGGCTGCTCAAATCTATCCAAATTAATTGTATAACTTCATTAAAAAATAATTCCAGATAATAATACGTCGACTTAAAAATTTATTCCAAAAAGTTAACAAAAGTCAATGCAAGGCCCACCCCCCGGAACCCGGCATAATTTTTATGAAATCCGAACACTCATTCCGATATGAGTTCACCCATACCAGTTTTATCAAATTCCAATAACAACTCGACCTCCAAATCTTAAATTTTTTGTTTTTGGAGGAGTTTTACAAAAATCGTGAGTTTTTTCATTAAAATTCGAATTAAATAATGAATATAATTATAGATTCAAGAAATATCAACAATTTAGGATATAAAACACTTACCCCAATCCATATGGTGAAAATCGCCTCAAATATTGCTTCAATCCGAGCTCCATAACTCCAAATATGTTAAACATAGTTGAAACCTCGAAATATAGCTACTGCCCAGGTATTTACTCTTCGCGATCGCGAAACACAAAAGTTTTCAGCCCCAAAATTGCTCTTCGCGATCGCAGAAACCAATCATGATCGCGAAGAACAAACTCCCCAACTCTTCGAGACAGCCTCTAGTATAATAGTCATAACCTTTTGTACAAAACTCCAAATAATGAATAATTTAACTTTCTGAAAACTAGACTCCAAGGACTATAACTTTTATTTGTTTCTCATCTCCCAATTCCTTATAGATTTCTAGATATAAGCTTTCAAAGTCAGCCCTATGCAACAGAAATTTCCAAACTCTTCCCAGATAGTCTGTAGTATATCCACCATATCTTTTTGTACACACCTCCAAATGACAAATGTTTTACATTTCTGAAAACTAGACACAAAGATACAACTTTGTTTTTTTGGATCATTTCCAAATTCCTTATAGATTGCGAGATATGAGCTTCTAAAGTCGGGTCAGTGTGGCAGGAGTTTCCTCTACGCGATTGCGATTCACAGTCTCCAAACAGAAATATTACTCCTCGCGATCGCGACCATTTGTCCGCGATCGCAATGCATACCTCTATGGCCAAAACCAGCAACTACAAATGGCCTAGAAATGGTCCGAAACCACCCCAAAACTCACCCGAGCCACTCGGTACTCCGTCCGAGCATACCAACAAGTCTCAAAACCTATTATAGACTTAGTCGAAACCTCAAATCACATCAAACAATGCTAAAACCACGAATCATACCCCAATTCAAGCTTAATGAAACTAAGAAATTTCAACTTCTACATTCGACGCCGAAACCTATCAAATCAAGTCCGATTGACCTCAAATTTTGCACACAAGTCATAAATGACATAACAGACCTATGAAAATTTTCAGAACTGAATTCCGACCCCGATATCCAAAAAAGTCAACTCCCCGGTCAAACTTCCCAAAAATTCATCTTTTGCAATTTCAAGCCTAATTCCACTACAGACCTCCAAATACTTTTCCGGACATGCTCCTAAGTCTATAATCACCATACAGAGCTATTGACATTATCCAAATTCTATTCCGGAGTCGTTTGTTCAAAAGTCAACTCTCCGGTCAACTCTTTCCATTTAAGCTTCTAAAGAAGGATTGTTCTTTTAATTAAATTCCGTATTTTCAGTAATCCAAACTCTACCACACCCACGGGTCATAATACAAATTGCAAAGCTACTCGAGAGCTTAAGTCACTGAACAGGGCATAAATTCTTAAAATAACAAGTCGGATCATTATACCAGCGGTGCTTCGGCCACTACTAGGCCCCATGATCCTTATTATGCACCACCAGTGTTAGTGTGCCTCATGTACGGGGTACTTCCAGTGGTCAGTCTAGTCGATCAGTCCCGAGTCAGTCGCAACAGCCAGTGGAGACACTCATCATTTGGTGAGGGATTGCCCCAGATTTAGGAGGGTTGCACCTCCACAGATTTCCCTGGCATCGCGTGCTCCACCAGGTCCTCAGGCTATGATTACAGCACCAACTACCACCCCCACCTACACAGCCAGCTAGAGGTGGAGGTCAGATAGGTAGAGGTCGCCCTAGAGGGGGAGGCCAGGCTAGATATTATGCCCTTCCTACTAGGACAAAGGCAGTTACATCGGATTCTATTATCACATATATTGTTCCAGTCTCTCATAGAGATACATCAGTCTTATTTGATCCAGGCTACATTTATTCCCGTGTGTCATCTTATTTTACTTCGTATTTGGGCGATTCTCTGAGTTCACATGTTTATGTATCTACACCCATGGGTGATTCTATTGTTGTTGACCGTGTGTATCGGTAGTGCTTGGTTGTTCTTAGTGGTTTTGAGACCAGAGCCGATTTATTATTGTTCATTATGGTAGATTTTAATGTTATTTTGGACATGGAATGGTTGTCGCCCTATCACGCTATCCTTGATTGTTATTCCAAGACAGTGATGCTAGCTATGCTAGGTCTACCGTAGTTAGAGTGGAGAGGTACCTTGGATCATGTTCCTAGCAGGGTTGTTTCATTTCTTAAAGCTTAGCGAATGGTTGAGAAGAGGTGTGATGCGTATCTGGCCTATTTGAGAGATGTTAGTGTTGATACTTCTACCATCAAGTTTGTCCCGCTAGTGAGGGACTATTCAGATGTATTCCTGGCAGAGCTTCCGGGCATGCCGCCCGACAGGGATATTGACTTCGGCATTGATTTGTTACCGGGCACTCAGCCCATTTTTATTCCAACTTATCGGATGGCCCCAACATAGTTGAAAGAGTTAAAGGAACAGTTGCAAGAGTTTCTCGATAAGGGCTTCATTTGGCCCATTGTATCGCCTTGGGGTGCTCCTATATTGTTTGTGAAGAAGAAGGATGGTTCTATGCGAATGTGTATTGATTATTTCCAATTGAACAAGGTTACAGTGAAGAACATGTATCCATTACCACGTATTGATGACATATTTGATCAGCTTCAGAGTTCCAGAGTGTTCTCTAAGATCGACTTGCATTCAGGCTATCATGAGTTGAAGATTCAAGAGTGAGATATCTCGAAGACTACTTTCAGGACTCGATATTGTCATTACGAGTTCCTTGTGATGTCATTTGGGCTGACCAATGCCCTAGCAGCATTCATGCACTTGATGAACAGTGTATTTCAACCCTATCTTGACACTTTTATCATTGTGTTTACTGACGACATTCTAGTGTACTCACAGAGTCGAGAGGATCATGAGCAACACCTGAGGACTGTGCTTCAGACCTTGAGAGAGAAGAAGTTATATGCAAAATTTTCGAAGTGTGAGTTCTGGGTAAACTCAGTGGCATTTTTGGGTCATGTAGTATCGAGTGAGGGGATCAAGGTAGCCCGAAGAAGATTGAAGCAGTGCAGAGTTGACCCAGACCATTCTCAGCTACGGGGATCCGGAGTTTCCTTGGCTTGACAGGGTATTACCATCAATTTGTAGAGGGGTTCTCATTTATTGCTGCACCTATGACTAGAGTGACCCAGAAGGGTGCTTTATTCAAGTGGACCGAGGATTGTGAAGAGAGATTTCAAAAGCTCAAGACTGCTTTGACTATACCCCCAGTGTTAGTGTTGCCTACTGGATCGGGGTCTTATACGGTGTATTGTGATGTGTCACGCATTGGTCTCATCGCGGTGTTGATGCAGGACAATAGGGTGATTGCCTACGTGTCCAGACAGTTAAAGGTGCATGAGAAGAACTATCCCATCCACGACCTTGAGTTAGCAGCTATTGTTCATGCCTTGAAGATCTAGCGACACTACTTGTATGGTGTTCCTTATGAGGTTTTCACCGATCACCAGAGTCTACAACATATGTTTAAATAGAAAGATATTAACTTGCGGCAGCATAGATGGTTGGAGTTGCTTAAGGATTATGACATCACCATTCTCTATCATCCCGGGAAGGCCAATGTGGTAGCCGATGCCTTGAGTTGCAAGGCAGAGAGTTTTGGCAGTTTAGCATATCTACCAGTAGCAGAGAGGCCTTTAGCCTTGGATGTTAAGGACTTGGCCAAGTAGTTCATCAGATTGGATGTTTCCGAGCCGAGCAGAGTGTTGGAGTGTGTGGTTTCTCAATCTTCTCTCTATGATTGTATCATGGAGCATTAGTATGATGACCCCCATCTGCTAGTCCTTAAGGACATGGTTCAACACGGTGATGCCATGGAAGTCACTATTGGAGATGACGGTTTATTATGGATGTAGGGCAGGCTATGTGTGCCTAATGTAGATGATTTGCGTGAGTTGATTCTCCAGGAGGCTCACAGTTCGCGGTACTCCATTCACCCAGGTGTCACGAAGATGAATCAGGATTTGAGGCAGCACTATTGGTGGAGGTAGATGAAGAAAGACATAATGGAGTATGTCGCTCGGTGCCTAAATTGTCAGCAGGTGAAGTATGAGCATCAGCGACCGGGTGGATTGCTTCAAAAAATAGAGATTCCAGAGTGTAAATGGGAGCGGATCACTATGGATTTTGTTGTTAGGCTTCATGGCATACCGGTATACATTATTCTAGAGATTCCGTGAGATCGTCAGGCTTCATGGCATACCGGTATCTATCATCTCCGCCCTGGGTACACAATTTACATTACGGTTCTGGAGATCTGTACAGCATGAGTTGGGTACTCGTGTGGAGTTGAGTACAATATTTCATCCTCAAACAGACGGACAGTCTGAGCGCACTATTCAGATATTGGAGGATATGCTTCGTACGTGTATGATTTATTTTAGGGTTGCTTGGGATCGGTTCTTGCCACTTGCAAAGTTTTCCTACAACAACAGTTATTAGGCGATCATTCAGATGGCGCTATGTGAGGCTTTGTATGGTAGACGGTGCCGGTCTCTAGTGGGTTGGTTCGAGCCGGGCGAGGCTAGACTATTGGATACAGACTTGGTTCAGGATGCCTTGGAAAAGGTTAAATTGATTCAGGATCGACTTCATACAGACCAGTCCAGGAAAAAGAGTTATACAGATCAAAAGGTTCGTGACGTCGCATTCATGGTTGGGGAACATGTCATACTCCCAGTTGTGCCCATGAAGGGTGTTATGAGGTTCGGAAAGAAGGGCAAGTTGAGCCCTAGGTATATCGGACCTTTTGAGATCCTTGAGAGGGTTGGAGATATGGCTTACAAACTTACACTACCACCTAGTATCTCTGCAGTTCATCCAATATTCCATGTTTCCATGTTCCGGAAGTATTACGACGATCTGTCTCATGTGTTAGACTTCAGCTCAGTCCAGCTGGACAAGGACTTATCTTACGTTGAGGAGCCTGTGGCCATTTTGGACAGGCAGGTTCGAAAGTTGAGGTCGAAGAACATCACTTCAGTGAAGGTTCAGTGGAGGGGTCACCCGGCTGAGGAGGAGACTTAGGAGACCGAGCATGATATGGCCAACAGTTATCCTCATCTTTTCACCACTTTAGGTATGTCTCTATACTTGTTCGAGGACGAATATTTGTTTTAATAGGGGAGGACGTAACGACACGGTCGATCGTTTTGAGAGTATTAGCCCTAATTATTGCTTCCTCTATTTCATTTTTGGGTTTTGTTACTTGCCGAGAAGTTTTGTTTTTGGATTCGCAGTGAAATGGGACACATAGTCCCTGAAATGGAAGTTTAAGTCATAGGAATCGACCATAGTTTGAATTGTGTGAAGACGACTCCGGAATAGAGTTTCATCCATTCCAATAGCCCCGTAGCGTGATTTTGGTCTTAGGAGCGTGTTCGAATGTCGAATTGGAGGTTCGTAAGTCATTCTAGCGACAATTGGCGAAAATTGGATAATAGGATAATTTTTGGGAAGTTTGGCCGGGAGTAGATTTTTTTATATCGGGGTTAGATTCTAATTCCGAAAGTTGGAGTAGGTATGTAATGTCAATTATGACTTGTGTGAGAATTTTGAGGTCAATCAGACTTGATTTGATAGGTTTCGGCATCCAATGTAGAAGTTTGAAGTTTTAAAGTTCATTAAGCTTGAATTGATGCACGATTTGTCTTTTTAGCATTGTTTGATGTGATTTAAAGGCTCGACTAAGTCGTTTGATATTTTAGGACTTGTTGGTATGTTTGGTTGAGGTCCCGGGGGCGTCGGGTGGATTCCGGATGGCTAACGGATCAAAAAGGGGACTTGGTGCAATGCATGGCTGGAGCAGGACTCTGCTGGTATAACCGCACTTGTGGAGCTTTAATCACAGGTGTGAGCTCGTAGGTACGGGACGTGTTTCGCTGATGCAAAGGTTTGGGCTGGGGGCTGTGGAGTGCAGATTCAGAGGGTGTTCCGCAGGTGCGGACTCGCACCTGTGCTTGGAGGGTCGCAGAAGCGGACGCTGGAGTTTGAGGCAGGTCCGCAGAAGTGCTCCACCATAGATGCAAGGGCCGGACCACAAAAGCGGTGCCGCAGAAGCGGCTAATGTGACTGCAGAAGTGAGAATGCTAGGCAGAACACTTAAAAGCAAGGATTCAAGATTTTTAATCATTATTGGACATTTTGAACTCGGTTTAGGGCAATGTTTGAGAGCACCTTCGAGGTGTTTCTTGAGCTAAGTCCCTTGTGCTTATATTTGATAAATAATATTATTTCCCCATTGATTTTCCCACCTAGTTGGTGTGTATTTAAGGTGGAATTTTGGAGTTTGAGGCTAGGGATTTGGAGAGTTTAAATTGGGGATTTGAGTGACGATTTGGTGTCAGATGTTGGTAAAAATGGTATGGTTGGACTCGTGGTCAACTGGGTGTTCGTAATTTGTGACTTTTACCTGATTCGGAGACATGGCCCAGGTCGACCTTTTGGGGTAATTTTTTGATTCCTTTCTAAAGTCGTAGATTTGTGATTTAAATTTGTTTCTTGTGGTTTTATTCATGATATGTAATTGCGTTTGGCTAGATTTGGGCCATTCGGAGTTGGAAAGTCGAGGGAAAGGCATTATTACCGATTGATTGAGAAAGATTTGAGGTAAGTAACTTATCTAACCTTATGTGGGGGAAATCCCATTAGGATTTGGTACTGTTGTAACAATTTGTGATATGTGAGCGCCGTGTACGCGAGGTGACGAGTGCATACACGAGCTGATTATGGAAAATTCAGTTCTTGTTGATTTATCATCTTTTGAATTCCTTAACTGAGTTGCTTTCCCTTAAAATTCATCAACTGAGTTTCCTTAGCAAATGTAGTGATCATGTTTAGCCTAGTATCGCATGTCTACGTGCCTTAACTCTTACTTGCAATTTGTGCAACATGCTTAGTTGAGTTACCTGCTTTCCTTGATTTGAATTAAATCTTTAACTATAGGATTCTTGCTGTAAATTATTGTTTCCTTCGATTTCCTGTACTGCATATTTACTTTGGGACTACGAGGCGGTTTCTCGGGAGATCCCCTTGTACTGCATATTTACTTTGAGACTACGAGGCATTTACTCGGGGGGATCCCCCTGTACTGCATATTTACTTTGGGACTACGAGGCATTTACTCGAGAGATCCCCCCATACTGTATATTTACTTTGGGACTATGAGGCGTTTACTCGACAGATCCCCTTGTCTTGCATATTTACGTTGGGACTACGAGGAGGTACATCGGGAGATACCCCATGTCGTGCATATTTACATTTGGGGCTATGGGGCGGTACCTCGGGAGATCCCTCATGTCGTGCATATTTATATTTGGGGCTACGAGACGGTAACTCGGGACTGCCCCTGTTGCTTACTTCTATTTACGATGTTGATATTTTCTGAAACTTCTTATTGTTTAAATTCTCAGTCATTTCAAAATATTATTATATCTTCTGCCTTACTTTTCTTTTAAACCACTAGGGCCCTGACCTGACTTCGTCACTATTTTACCGAGGTTAGGCTTGGCACTTACTGGGTGCCATTGTGGTGTACTCATACTACACTTCTGCATATCTTTTTATGCAGATCCAGGTTCTTCCCACCAGACCAGATACTAGTGAGTTGGACTGCACGTGGAGATTTCAAGGTATATCTGCCAGCATCCGCAGACCCCGGAGTCCCCCTCTATCCTTACTCTGTTGTTTTCCTTACCTTCTTTAGACTCTGACATATAGAGGCACTTAATATTTGCTCTTAGACACTTGTGACTTGTTTTCACCGGGTTTTGGGAGTTGTAATTATTGAATGACAGTTTTATATTTATATATCATGTGTTGAGATTGGAGTTCAGTTTATTATTGGAAAATTGCCTCAACAAAACAAGTTTTTATTTCCAGAAAGATCCCCACGCTGAGGGATGAACCTCGCCAAATGATCTTATGGATCACCCATCCCATCTTTTAGGTTCCATTTGGGCAATATGTATCCCGCTGGGTATGGCTCGTAGTAAACCTCTGTAAGATAAGGAGGATCATAGGGTAGGTAACCTTTTCACCATTCTAAAAGAATGGTACCTTCCAGTAAGCAGGTCTCTTCAGGCACTCCCAAAAGAAAAGAGAGAATTCAATTCATTTTAGCCTCTGAGCGAGGATACTCCAACAAGAAGAGCCTAACCAGGCCCTTGAGATAACAGCCCATACCATAGGGTAGCCCTACAGAGCCAAAATGAAAGGCCTTCATCATAGGCTAGCATAGCAGACAATAACGCGAAATCCAGGAAGGGGAGGGGGAATGAATGCCAAATCTGAAGCAAACCGAAAAGCTAGTTCCCGTGGAGTGAGTCTAGTGCTTCCCTTTAACCTAGAAGCACTCAGTGAGCCTNCATTGATTTCGCAAATTGTTAGGCTTAGCTAGTCTTAGAGACTAGGTGCCATCACAACCTATGGAGGGGAAAATGGGGTCGTGACAGAATTAAAAGATAATATGGACCCCATTAGTATCAAATACTCAAGGTTCACTATTAACAAAATTATTAGCCCTTTCGAATGGGGTATTGACCACCTGCACACCCCGATTGTGCTATTGAACCAACATAGGCCCCAAACCTATAATTTCAATGTTTATATTGATGCTTGGTATATAAGTATACCAAGCATACTATTTCAGCAGCCACACCATGAGCGCCTCTTTCCTTTTCTGCGTTACTGTTGACGTAGAATGCTGCACAACACCATGGTGACTTTGATGGTCTTATAATCTTCTTTTTGAGGAGATCATTAATTTCATTTTTGTAAATTTCCATGAGATTATGGTTCATTTAGATAGGCCTTGCCTTTGTGGGTATGGCATGTTTGTTAAAATCATTAATATAAGGTAGTTTAATTATGTGCCTTTTTCTTTCCCAAAAGGCATTGGGTAATTCTGAATAAACTCAAGTTCAAGTTTTTCCTGAAAACTGGTAAGAGCCCAAAGCTACCATATTCCAATCACACCAAAAGTTAAAGATATCACGCTAAATAAATTAGCTTTACTAGACTCGGGTACAAACAGAAACTGCATAATGGAAGGAATAATACCAACAAAATACCTTGAAAAAGGTACTACGAAATTATACTCCGCCACAGGAGAACAAATAAAAATAAACTACAAACTATCAAAAGCACACATTTGTAATGATGGAATCTGCTTTATAAATGACCTCGTGATAACTAGGGATATAAACGAAGAAAGTATCCTAGGAATACCGTTTATAACCCAAATCAAACCTTATTGTGATAACTTAGATGCGATCTGCACCACAGTATTAGGAAAGAAAATAAAATTTCTATATATAAACTTTATTTCCCAAGATGAAAGTGACTTCGTCAAATCAAAAACTATATTTAAAATAAACTTACTTTCTAACCAAGTAAATTATTTAAAACATTTACTGCAGGTGTTGAATAGTAGGTTTGTCATATTTGACTGAGAATCAATTCATAACTTCTTTCATTTTAAAATGTTCTATTTTATGACGATCCCCCTTTTGATTTATAATAATATTTTTTAATTCAGTTAAATATTTCTTTTTATTTATTCATCATCTATGTGATTAATAATATCAAATAAGATTTCTTTAGAATCATTAGTAATAACTTTAATAGAATTTTGGCCACATACACATATTGCACCAATGCAATTACAATTGTCTTCTTTAGAGCTACTGCTGCTATCTGAGCTATATGCTACATTAATTAATTCATCATCACTATCACAATAACTTTCGTTCGATGATGATGATGAGTTGTTATCGTTTTCTTCAAGGATAGTGTAAAGCTTTTCTTTAGTGCTTTCATCTATTTCTAGAAGATTAACCTTTTTCTTTTTCTTGTTAGTGACTTTGCATTCACTAGCTCTATATCCTGTCTTTCCACATGACCAACATTTATCTTCTTGTTCCCTTTTGGCTGCTGAAGATGAGATCGGACCCAAACACTAGAAAGTCTGACACCATCTGTGAGTTCCACCAGGAACGAGGACACAAAACTGAAGATTGCATCGCCCTGAGGCAAGAAGTCGTAAACAGGTTGCGACAAGGGCACCTCAAAGAGTTATTAAGAGACAGGGGAAGAACTAACTTCGCCAGAGGATGCGAACACCAAGGACCTCCAAAACCACCCTCACCAGCTCGTACCATCAACGTGATCATCGGCGACATCGATGACGCCTCTATCAACACCGTGAAGTTCACCACTACCCACAAACCCAAGCGATCTATAACCCGCAAACAGTATGACGAATTCGAAGAAAGTATCATCTTCGACAAGTCAGATGTCGACGGATTGACCTTTCCTCATAATGGCGCCCTCGTTATTACTTTACATATTTTAGATACCGATGTTAAACAAATTATGATAGATGACAGGAGCGGCGCATGCATTATCCATCCCTGAGTGCTTACCCAAATAAGACTCGAAGTGGAGACAGAGGACGTCATCAAGGACCCTAACACGGCTGAAGCCTCTAGTTCGGCCATAGAAGACCTTGACCTCGTTAAGTTGGATCTCAGAGACCACAACAAAAAGGCCTATATCGCCTGCAAGCTTCGGGAACTAGGTAAATTCATTAAGTTCTTAACAATTAACACAAATTTGTTTGCTTTCAGCCATGCAGATATGCCGGGCATCCCAAAGGGAATAGCCATGCACAAATTAAATGTTGACCCACTCCACCCCCCAATGAGACAGGTCAGACGTAAATTCAACTCCACAATTAATGGCGCAGTGCGCGAGGAGGGGAAAAATTGCTATAAAATAGTTCCATCATGGAATCGAAGTACCCCAAGTGTGTCACTAACATAGTGATGGTCAAAACGAAGAATGGGAATGGAGGATGTGCGTGGATTTCGCAGTTTTGAACAAAGCATGCCCGAAGGATTCATTCTCGTTGCTACATATCGACCAACTCAAGGATGCAACGGCCAGACATGAGCTACTAAGCTTCTTGGATTCTTACTCTGGCTATAATTAGATCCTTATGGAAGAAGAAGATTAGGAAAAAACCATGTTCATCAACCACCAAGGAACATATTGCTACAGGGTCATGCCTTTTAGACTAAAGAACGCATGATCTACTTATCAAAGGTTGGTGACAAAGATGTTCAAAGTCCAGCTCGGCAAAACAATGGAAGTATATATAGACGACATGCTGGTCAAGTCCAAAAGGAGAGAAGGTCACATCGATCATTTGAGAGAAACTTTCGACATACTCAGACGGTGCAGAATGAAGCTGAACCCGGAGAAATGCGCATTTGGTATAGCCTCGGAAAACTTCTTGGGTTTTCTGGTATCACAACGAGGGATCGAGGTCAACCCTGACCAAATCAAAGCCATTGAGGGGATACCGAAACTCTTGACCACCAAGAAACAAGTCCAAAGGTTGATCGGTCGCGTCGTCGCCCTTTCAAGGTTCATCTCACGGTCGTCGGATAGGTGCCATAAATTCTTTGGCGTACTCAAGAAAGATAATGACCTCGAATGGACCTTCGAATGCATCCATGCCTTGCAAGAACTAAAGGCATACCTATCATCTCTGCCATTGCTTTCAAAACTCGAGCTGGAAGCGTCTCCTCGTCTATCTGGTCGTATACGAGGTAGTTATAAGCGTAGTCTTAATTCGAGAAAATAAAGGTACACAATCTTTCATCTATTACAATAGAAAAACACTCGTCGACGCCGAGACGAGGTACCCACACCTCGAAAAATTAGCTTTGGCCTTGGTCATAGCTTCACGGAAGCTTAGACCATATTTCCAATGTCACCCCATCTCGATCGTCATGACTTTCCCCCTCAGAAGTATTTTGCATAAAACCGAACTATCGAGAAGGCTGGCCAAATAGGCCATCGAGCTGAGTGAGCACAATATCACATATCAGCCGCTAAAGGCGATAAAGTCACAAGTGCTCGCCGACTTCAGCGCAAAGATAATGCCTTGAAGTTGAAAGGGAAGTCGTCCAAACCTCCCTTTAAACACAAGACCTCTGGGTCCTATACACCGATGGCACATCCAACGTATTGCGGTCCGAACTGGGACTCGTACTCGAAGTCCCAAAAGGTGAAGTCATTCACCAGTCCATAAGGTACCCAGATATGACTAACAATGAGGTCGAGTATGAGGCCGTAATTGCTAGGTCTAAGACTAGCACTCAAATATGGAGCAAAACGGTTGAAACTGCGCTGTGATTCCCAGATCGTAGTCAATTAAGTCACGAGGACTTCCAAATCAAGGAACAAAGATTGCAAAAATACCAGACTAAAATCTGCAAGCTGCTGCCTGAGTTCGACAAATGTCAGCTTGACCAAATCTCATGAGCACAGAATGTCTAAGAAAATGGCCTCGCCAAACTATCCACAACCACCTAAAGCATCACAACCAGAGACAAAAACTTGGTCCACATCCTCAACTCATCACTAGACCAAGTGGATGTAAGAACCATAAACTTAAATTGGGACTGGCGCAATCGTATTGTCGCATACCTGCAGGACGACACACTCCCTAGCGACACAAAGAAGGGAAAGAAACTAAGAATGCAAGGGGCCAGGTATAATGTCCTCGGCAATGATCTGTACAAGAGAACCTATGACGGCCCTCTGGCGAAGTGCTTGGGCCCGAACCAAACTCAGAACGTCCTTGAAGAAGTTCACGAAGGCCATTGCGGGGCTCACTCTGGCAACCGGACACTGGTCATATGCCTCATATGGGCAGGATATTACTGGCCCGCCATAAAGAAGATGTCACGAACTTCATAAAGAGATGCGAGCAGTGCCAAAGGTACGCCCCAATGATTCACCAAGTAGGCAAACATCTCCACTCAGTCACATCACCTTGGCCGTCATCAAATGGGGAATGGACATCGTGGGCCCCCATTAGCAGAGCGAGGTAATGTACGATTCCTTTTGGTTTTAACTGACTATTTCTCTAAGTGGATGGAAGCAGAAGAATTCACCCAAATACGGGAACATGATGTAATCACATTTATATAGAGAAATATCATATGCGGATTCGGCCTTCCTAAAGAAATCAGCTGTGACAACGGACCCTAATTCAGAGGAAATAAAACCGCTGAATTCATCGAGAAATGGCATATCAAGAGGATACTCTAAACCCCGTATCACCCCACTGGTAACGGACAAGAAGAATCATTCAAGAAGTCAATACTAAACATTATGAAGAAGAAGCTCGAAGACGCCAAAGGACTGTGGCCGGAAATACTACCATAAGTATTGTGAGCCTACTGAACAACTCCGAAAACAAGCACATGAGAGATGCCTTACTCTTTGGTCTACGTGACCGAGGCAGTAATACCAGTCGAGATCGGAGAACCAAGCCTAAGGTACTCCCATGAGAGCGACACAAGTAATGACGAGAGCAGAAGACAGGAACTCGACGAAGTCGACGAATGAAGATATATGGCCTACATAAGAATGGTCGCCCAAAATCAGAAAGCAGAACACTATTACAACAAGAAATCAAAGGTCAGGACGCTCAAAGTCGGGGACTATATACTGAAAGCGAAAACTCAACCGAGAAAAGATCCGGGGGAAGGCAAGCTGGGAACAAATTGGGATGGTCTATATAACATCACAGCCGAAGCAAACAAGGGTTCGTTCCAATTAGATACAATGAAAGGAAAGCTACTACTAAACAATTGTAATATCAGCCACCTCAAATACTTCAACTTCTGAGAGAAAGAGCGTCCCTAAGCCGTACTCTTTTTTCCCTCACTTGAGTTTTGTCCTATTTGGGTTTTGTCAAGGAGGGTTTTAACGAGGCGGCAAAGGGAACATTTCGAGTCGAAGTACGCGAAGGTAGGGTCGTGGTTATTATTTCATTGCTTGGCCTCTGACTATTCTCTAGATCGGCCAATGAAGGGACTACATAGATCGGGATTGGGACTGGAACGCCAGCCAACACCCAAAAATCTGAAAATTTCTCCAAGTATGTAACAAAAGCAACAATGTCAAGGTAATAAATTTTACACTTATCAGCACATCTTTCTCGCATTTAGGTTATGTTCGACCCCGCTTGAACAAACACCTACCGGCCCTCGGCCTCAACTTAATGAAAGGTTATGTTTGACCTCGCTCTAACAAATACCTACCGGCCCTCGATCGCAACTTAATGAAAGGTTATCTTCGACCTTGCTCGAACTTACACCTACCGGCCCTCGGCCGCAACTTGATGAAAGGTTATGTTCGACATTGCTCGAACTAACACCTACCGACCCTCGGCCACAACTCAATGAAAGGTCATGTTCGACCCTGCTCGAACAGACACCTATCGGCCCTCGTCCACAACTTAATGAAGGCTATGTTCGACCTCCGCTCGAACAAACACCTACCGACCTACGGCCCCAATTTAATAAAAGAGTATACTCGACCCCGCTTGAACAAACACCTAACGGCCTACGGCCTCAATTTAATAAAAGAGTGTACTCGACCTCATTCAAACAAACTCCTATCGGCCCTCAGTCACACTCCAACAAAGAAACAAAAATATACACAAGTATAGAAAGTAAACCACAGGAAGAGAAGAAAATATAAGGAAACACTCTAACATTTGATATAGTGAAAAATAAAAGGATTGTTGTCTATAATAGGCTCGCGAAGACGCCAGCAAAAACATACAAAAAAAATCAAAAGAGAACTATTGGCCACCACCATCATGACCTTCGATGTCCCCGCTGACTTGGTCCTCAACAGTATTGCCTCATTGGCCATCAACACCCTCGCCAGCACCACCTTTGCCCTCAGGATATGCAGCATCATACCAAGCATTCTACTCAAGACGGTCCACACCCTCACTCCCCTCGTTATCACCAGCCTCAGACGTGGCGGGATCATACCCACAAGCGACTTGACCCTCACGAGCCTTAACACGAATATCTTCAAGGGCGACCACAGAAACGGATCCTGCCTTATGCAAATCTTGAAACACGTCCAACTGAGCCTCGGTATGAATCCATTCCTTATAAGTCCCGAGGAACGTTGGGAAAATCTGAAGTACGAGAAGAAGATGGTGTGCAAGCAGTTGGGCCTTCTCAGCTTCCAAAGCGGCCACCCGATCATAGAGGATGGAGTTATCCTTATCTAGCTCTCCGATCTTCTCCTCTAATCGATCCTCTTTAACTTTCACCGTGGGCTGGTCAATCTCCCGCTAGGCCCAGAAAGTCCTATTTGCCAACTCTAGCATTTGTTATTTCCTCCGAGCCTTAAAACGGGAAAATTCCGCCTTCTCATGCTCACCCTATTTCTCGGAGACTTCGCCATTAAGGACCTCCAGCTAAAGCCGACATTCTTCCAATTGCCCACCCAGCTCGACCACTTTTGCCTGAAGGTCATCGCACTAGGCCTCCACGGCCCTACTGACCTCAAGCTCTTCTTTCCTACTCCTTAACGTCCCCTCAAAGACGCTACACATCTCGATGACTTTCACCAACTCATCGTCCTTCTCCTTCAACTCATCACGAAGGTCCTACATATTGCTGCCCTCACGAAACCTCCTGCAAAACTCCCGGTACTTGCCGCGATACTCAAAGTATTTGATTTTTAACCTCACAAATATTTCTCTATGCTTCTCCTCCCTTCGGGAGCTTTCAATCTCCAAAATCACAGTCTGCAATCACAAAAAGAAAAAAGAAGTAAGGCAAAAATGAAAATGCCCTTGCTAATAAAGATAAAAAAGAGGAGAAGGACAAAACACCAAACACTCACCCAAAGAGCAAGACCGGCAATGCTCCTCGACAAAGTGACGTCATCCAATTCTTTGAGGGTCTTACCCTATATTTCGGAGCAAAGAAGGCCGAGAGCAGGAACCACGTTCTCCGTGTTCTTCAACAAGTCATGATCCATACAGATCACAATGGTCCTCATAGACCCCTCTAACCTTATCTCAAGTTGGGTAAATCCTCCCCCCATCATCTTCAAATCGTTCGCATCAACGTCAGAACCTGACTCATCGCCATCCTCGGCAATGCCTTTACCTCTATCGTTGGCTGGCAAAGAAGTATCAGCAGCTGGCTGGGAAGTCAATGCCTCCTCTCACATCGAAGTATCGAGAACACCAACAGTCGGTCCATCCGCCTCCGCCTCCGCTGCCATATAAGGGAGAGGAATATCCACATTGGCTTCTGCCAACCTCGAAGTCTTGGTGTCATGACCCAAACTAAACTCTGTCGTGATGGCGCCTATCGTGGAACTAGGCAAGCCGACTCATTTCCAAAACAAACCGATATTTGATTTCAAAGATAATTTCAAGGTTATTTAACATAAAACCTCCATTTAAAGAGTTCAAATCAAATAAAAACAGAAGTGCGGAAAAGAAAAGCCCGACATCGGGGTGTCACTAGTCATGAGCATCTACTACAAGTTGTCTAACAATATCAAGGCTAACACAACCTGAAAAATAGCTAAATACAACTAGAGGAAGATAAGAGGGAGAAGAGCAGGGGCTGTGATCGCCAAACAGCTACCTTGCTATCTCCAAGAAACATCTGCAACCAGAACACTCAATAACCGCTACCATGGCCGGTTACACCTGAATTTGCACATAAGGTGCAGGGAGTAATGTGAGTACGCCAACTCAGTAAGTAACAACAATAAATAAAGACTGAGCAGTAGTGACGAGCAATAAAGCACATAGTGTTCATATCATGAAATCTCAGTAAAGTACAACATGCTTTAAAAATCAGTGTTTGAATCAAATCATCTCGTTTAAACCCGGTTCCAGTAAAAATCATTTAAAGATATTTTTCCAACAGTTTTTCAAACAAAGGCTCAATGCAAAGGTGAGCAAACATGATGAAATCATAAACAGCCCCTCGGGCAACAATCACTCATATAC